>JAULKM010069905.1:0-11990 GCA_032355605.1 Rubia tinctorum
TTAGACGCTTGGAAATATCCCTCTTCTCTGTGGACGACCCCGACTTGCCAAACTATCTACTTAGTTGTATTTAGTAAACATATTGGGCTTATAAATTGTATTTTTGAGAGGTACGGCGACGACCTCCCAGTTCACCTAAAATTGTTATTTTATCTATTAAAAACTAATTAATTAATTAAAAAATAACCTAGAAAAAAGTGCCAAAATAACCCTCTATTTTGGTTGAATGTGCCAATATAATCTTGTAAAATGAGAACTTGTCAAACTAACCCTAACTTATGGATGCATGTGTCAAATAACTCTAGGCGTCGCTTACTTCAATTGTCAACAGGAAGTTTGGCCAAAATTCATTGAAATTACCATTTTGACCCTGGAATTAAAAAAGAAAAAACAAACTGTTAGAATAAGTCAAATAGATGATTAGATCAGATTTTATTCTTGTCGACTATGCCAGAGTTATATTAGAACTAGTTACCTTGTACTCTATTTATTCTCTTTAGTGTTAATCAGAATCATTACGGGATATCATTCTTTCATGGTATCAGAGCAAGTTCTGATCCTAAATTCTAAATGTTAAATTTATTTTTCCCGCCTCCTCAATCTCCTTTCAGGCCAATTTCCGGAAACCTCGGCTAGCTTCCGGCGGTTGGTAATCCTCCTCATCGGTAAAAATCTCGACCAGCCAGTGGCCCTCTTCTCCCCTCGCTTCATCTCCGCCGGCCCGTTCTCTTCTCCGGCAGAATCCATCACCGAAAACCTCTTTCATTTCAGCCATCATTCTCCGGCAGCAAAGGTCTCCTGCTTCTCCATTTAGCAACAAGTATTCAGCATATCTTCAGGACTCTCCAGTGTTTTCGTCTTCGTTCGCCATAATTTCTGGTGAGATTCTCCAGATCATCACTTCAGGACTGTTCGGCACACATCAGGCACGTGAGATTCATGCACCCATAGCCCCACACACGTATCTCATTAAACGCGTGTGAGTTACACGTGCCAGCCTTCTCCGTGCCGCACATGAATTCACACGCCAACTGCTCTCCGCGTGTAGTTTACACTCGCCTGGCGTATCTTTGGGTGGATTTTGTGTTTTGCTCATTTATTTTTTTCCTTTATGGATATCGCTCATTTTAATTATCGACGAAGTGATATTTCAAGATTTTCTGGCCTTATCATCATTGACAACACGATGGCTCCAAGTGGATTGTTGATTCTAGCGCCACAAAACACATGGCATCGTCCCCTACTGTGTTTTTGATCATGTCACACCTTATCATGGCTCTTCCACCGTATATGTTGGTAATGGTTCTGAACTCCCTATTACTCATGTTGGTGATTCTCAATTTTCTAAATCCTTGTCTCCTTTTGATATGCTTATTGTGACTGATATAACTAAAAAAATTCTTTAGATCAGAAAATTAACTTGGGATTTAAATGTTGTTGTCTGCTTTGATGATCGCTCATTTATTATTCGGCATAAAATCATTAGTAAAACCTTGGGTCACGTCATAGTGAAATTGGAGTTTAGGTTTTAGACTATGGTGCATCTGATTTGTTGTCTCCTAGAATCAAATAAGTCGTGTGCGTCTTTCAAAATCTGGCATGCTAGACTTGATCATGCTCCACATTCTACTATTTCAGGTTTGCGAGCTTCTAGATCTTTATCTGGCTCATCGATTTTACCGAAACCTACCCTTCGTGATGAATGTTTAAATGCTAAAGGGAAGCATTTATCTTTTTATAAAAACGATAAACGCGTGGCTAGGGTACTGGATCTAGTTCACTGTTACTTATGGGGCCCTATCCTATTTTATCTGCTGATGGATTATCCTACTATGCTATTTTCCTCGATGATCATTCCCGACTCTCGGGGTTTTACCCTTTGCGCTGCAAGTTTGAATTTTGGGATGTTTATCGCCATTTTGATTTTTTTTGTGGAGAACCAGTTTTCTTGCACAATTAAGGTGTTTCAGAGTGAAAAAGAAAATAACGAAATCGCCCTATATCATATAAACACACATTTTCCCCCCTCTCTCCTAAGTTTTCTTTCTTCTTCTTCCCGCTAAACCTTTCTCCTCCCTTAAAGAGATGCACCCTTTCCCAACCTCCATTACCGATCTTTTCCTGCCATCGACGTGCCCCAAAAAGTGTCACCGGTTTACTAAAGTGGATTTGCGGTCATACAGCCGGTGGGTAGAAGAATAACAACGGAAACCGAGTTCTTTTTTGACCCGTAAAACAAGGCAACCAAAAAATTGGGAACCCCGAATGAATATGGCCGAATTCTCGGAATGTAGAACAGACCGAATTCATTTTAGCAAATTGGGTTTTGATTGTATCGTTCAAAAAGTGAAAACTGCAATTTGGGTTCATGTTTATGTTCTTGAAAAGTTCATATATTTTTATAGAGTTGGTCTGGGCAAAGAAAATTCAAGTTCTATAAAGATTGAATTTTTGCTAGTTGTTGACAAACAAAGTTCCTAGAATCATTTCCCATTTCCTCCTATGTCTACTATTTCTTGTAGTAAATCAAAAGATGGAGTGGCAACTATTTTGCCTTTTGTCTCTCGTTTGTAACAAGTCAAGTTATATCTTGGCCAAATCTCTTGTAAAGACTCTATCGAATCTTTTGGTTAGGTTTGGGGACCCTAATATACATCCCCCCATTAATATGGGTTTGAGAAAAAAAAGAGAAAGAAATGACGTCATAAAAAAACTAGGAAACTAATAAATAAATCAAAGATAGCACAAAATCATAATATTAAATAAGGTAAAAGATAAGAAAATGATGCTTAATTTGAGTTGCGAGAGTATTGCCAAATATGTTCAATTAAGTCATTCTTGAGTTGTTGGTGATTTGCCCTGTTCTAGAGTTGAAACCTTGCCAGGAGAAATTCAGTCATATCAGCTCGGGTCCCCGGGATAAAATCCCAAGCTTCCTGATCGCAAGTATCTAAGATGTCGAACACATCGATATGGAGCCCGTATGTATCGAGTTCATCTTCTACAATCATGTTGTGTAGGATGACACAAGCTATCCTTATCTTACCCAACATTCCAATATCCCAATAATGTGCAGGGTTGTGTATTATGTGAAATCGAGCTTGCAAAAATCCAAGTGCTCGTTCAACATCCTTTCTCATACCCTTTTGGGCTTTAGAAAATACTTTCTCTTTCTCTCATAGCGGAAGAAGTACAGAAGGTATGAATGCAGCCCACTAGGGATATATGTTGTGTGCTAAATAGTAACCCATATCATAGTCATGCCCATTCACATGAAATTCACACTTTGGAGGCACTCCATTAAGGACATCGTTGAATAAGGTTAAACGGTCAGGAACATCAATGTCATTACAAGACGCTAGAACTCCAAATAATGCATGTCATATACGAAGATCGTATGAAGCAACAACCTCCAAGATAATGGAAGCTTTCTTAGATCTACCAGTATATTGTACTTTCCATGCTGATGGACAGTTCTTCCAGTCCCAATGCATGCAATCCACACTACCAGGTATTTCGAGAAATCCACGTTCAGCTCCAACATGCTTCAGGCGTGCAATATCTTACGGATTCAGCCCTCTGAGGTATTCATGACGATAAACATCAATGATGGCCTCCAAAAAATGGTGAAAGATATCTTTTGCAGTTGTTTCCTCTATCGAAAAGTATTCATCAACTTCAAACCATATCCTAGAATGTGCATTGCAGCCATACATTTTGTAATTGGAGTGAACTCAAGTACATTGCATGCATCTAGCGTCTGTGTAAAATATATGTCATTTTGCGTAACATCTACAACTATGCGGAGAAACAAATCTCTTCGCATACGAAATCTATGCCAAAACATAGCATCATTGTTGATTCTTACCTCTGGATCCGAAAAGTACTTCCTCCAGAACGTTATTGAACTTATTTCACGGTCTATATTGATCAACTTTCTCTTTCCACCCCACCTACGCCGTGAATTCTCACTAATATTGTGTTGCAATCCCATAATGTAATCGCCAAGCATTCTACGCACTTGTCTTCTTCTTTGGTAGTGTAATGTTTTGCTTGAGGATTCTTCAATTTCTTCATCACTCCAAATTGGTGGTAAGTCAATGAGAGAAGATGTAGACATTGGTGGGTTTAAAAATGAACACGTTAGCTCTAGGAGAAAAGTTGGATGAATGAAGTTGGAGAGTGAGAATAAGAGGTGACTCAATGTCTCATTTATATAGTAGACTGAGAGGTCGTCGTCGTACCTCTCAAAGATACAATTTATAATCCCTCAATGCTAACTAAATACAATTAAGTAAATAGTGGCAAATCGGGGTCGTCCACAAAGAAGAGGAATTTTCCTAAGGGTTTTGGTTAAGTTTTTCTAAGTTATCAATTTAAATAAAAGTTAACTAGCAAGCAATGTAAATCCACTATATATGCAACAAACTACCAAGAAGAGTTCAAACACAAGTTATAGGACCTAGGGCTTTATTGATTTCCACTTTCAAACCTCTTATCTCTCATTGAATATACAACCTATTCAATACTTTTACTACTTGTTGTGAAGATAATTCTTCTATCCTTCTTTGATAGTAGTTTGGAAGAGTGAATTCAACATCTCATGCTAAACCTCACTAATGACTCCTTTAGTCGATCAACTCCTAAAAGTATCCAATTAATGGCAATAAGTCCAAAGAATCAACAAGCTTGGTAACACTTATAAACACTACATAGTGTCTAAGCATTGAACCAATTCATGGATTTACACAAGATTAGTCAAGAACGTTCAACGCTCATAGATTTCTCCTATTTGCTACCCAAAACAAACATGAAAAAGAATTCGACATTATCAAATTTATCTAGCATTCATCAAATCATGAACCATATTAGAAATTCTAATTCAGGCCCTTGGATTTCATATCAAAATAAAATAGAATTAGATATTTTCTCCAAACCCTAACTAGTAATCATATAAGCAATTCATATAATCAAAATTCTAACACCATTAATGCTTTCAACAACTAACATTCAAGAACAATAAATGCACAATAGCAAAGCATTAAATAACTTCATATAAAGTTCTCAAGACATGGGCTTGGAAGCCTTAATTAATTTATCCCAAGACTAAGTTTAGCTACTAGAATTCATACTAAACAACAATAGCAATTCACATATAAAATCAAGATGAAAGAAATATTAAAATGGTTAGAAAATAGAGTTTTATGGCTATGGAATCGGGGAGGAAGAGTTTCAAAAAAAGAGAGAAAATAAGAGAGTATTTATAGTACAAAAATTCCAAAAAATAGACCTGGAAAGTGGGCCGCCGCGACTCGCGACGCATGGGTCGCGAGTCTCAACAAGCAGAGTAGGCTCCCCTTTCATATTGTCTTATTTTTGTCTAAGTGTAGTTTTTTCCTCTTCACATCTTCAGCTATTCATGATCTTCATTATTTTCAAAATGTAGCCTTCATGGTCTTTAAATCTTCAAACCATTACTGTGTCTCACAAAATCATTTTTAAAAGTGATAAGAGCTCTAAAATAGATCTTAACTATAGTAATAGAACTTCAAGGTAAAATGGAGAATCCGAAGCACAAAAGTATATCAAAATGAGTACAAAAGATTCCAAAATTATCGTAAAATATGGACATATCAACCCACCTTACACTTGAACCTTACTCGTCCTAGAGTAAGAAAAGATTCAAGAACACAAAGAAGCCTAAATGCCCCTACATAATTCTAATATTCCCCCAGTGAAAGCCTCACAAAACTCTCAATATCATAATTCCCCAAAAGTTTCTATCAAACACAACCCTTATTCGTAAATCTACCCAAATATACCACCTATCAATTCCCTAATTCCCATAGACGCCTTTCCTAATCCCGACTTGCTAATCTCAAATTCCAATGGTATAAATGAGGTTAAAACTATGTCAAATGTTCAAGTACGAACTTCATTTTATACCAATATATCAACCCAAAAACGAATCTTATCGAGAATTTATAATTTCATACCTTGCTTCGTTTTCCCTGATAAATTACCCAATCCCAAAAAGTGTCATGATGTTAGACTACCAGATCATCCCATTGTCAACCACAACCTTATGACTCCAACACTGGAAAATTAGTAGATACTTAACCTTTTTTTCTTCTTTTTTCTCTTTCTCTGATTTTTCCTAGGAGCCCTTTCGGGTTTTCATCCTAGCCACACATCATGTTTCTTTTGGCTCACATCTCACCCACATTTAGCCTTTCAATTATACCTAGGATGCCCGGTTTTGGCCTATCCGGGCCCCCAATGTTGCCTAAATTTCCCTCTCAGATTTTCAACTTAACGGGTTTTCTTATAATTTTTTGTTCTTTTTCATTTCTAATTTTCAATTTTTTCATTTTTTTCATTTTTTTCCAATAACAAATTTCCAAAAAGCTTCTAAATATAAAAACTACAAAAACATCCAAATGCATCAAAATATAACATCCCAAAAGCACTAAAAACATCCAACTCTAAATCCAAAATACAACATCCCAAAAAGAAACAGTGAATGATAAATTCTCTCCCCACACTTTAATTCTACATTGCCCTCAATGTATCAAAAATAGGGCAAAACATAATACATATCGAAGAAGGGGGTACGAGAAAAAAAAATGCTCACAATCACTACTGTGAGGATGAACCACTATGTCCGTAGAGCTTTTGATATCAAGCCATCCACTTCTCATTCCTATGACATCTCTCCCCATGCCTCGATGCTCAATGATATGGTCTTGGGGTGCCACCAACGTATGCCTGCATATCCCAGACTCTGAATGCGAGCTAATCAATCTTGTCATCCATATCCAACAAGTTTCATGACAAGTATGGGTTGTGCTCATAAATCATGTCATGCAGTTGGTAATAGAAATCTGTTGGTGGCTGCTGAGACTGTATGTGGCTGCTGCGGTCCTCCTGCATCGAATTGGGTTGTTGGGGCTGTGGGGAAGGAGGTGGCGAATGTGGTGCATCCTGCGGTGGATCCAGGGTAGAGAGAAGAGTGCCCTCGTCAGACCAGACTAGAAGGTTGTTAAGCTTTGGTAGAAAACCATGCCTACACTCTGCATCTGGCTCGATCGCCAAATCAGGCACCAGGGTGTTCATCTCTATCTTCATATGCTGGGGCTGTGGAAGTTTCATGAAAGTGACACCTCCAGCCCCATACAACTAATGAAATGCCCATGGATTCATCATGGCCTTGATCAAGTGGAAGTTGACCATCCGGGTCAACGTAATGCGATAAGACTCCCCCCTACCAAGTTGCAGAAGGCCCTTAGGTGTGGCGATGCGCAACTGCTTCACAAGTAGGGTGATCATGCCCCTTAACGATATCTCGCCTTTCTCTTTCTTTCTTCCAAGCACAATACACCACCCCCACACTTAGTTTGGCACAAAATCATTCAAAGAACTCAAAATATTTTCCCAAAAAACAACTCAACATGTTTCCAAGAACAAAGCTCCTCCAGAAATGAACCTCATGCTAAATAAAGGACGTAAACAAAGAGCTCAAGGGATTAGCTGGAAACTCAAGCCAAGAGATGAATAATCCATACAAGATGAAATAAAAATGCTAATGTTTTGTGGAAAGTGGCCCAAAATTTTGAAATATTCCAAGGAAAGGGGGGAGTGAGTGTTCTTGAGAAACTTTAGTGAGATAAATGAATCCGAAGGGTGAGGTAATGTAATATGAATTATTATTTTTAACAAAGAATGTGAATAAAAAAAGGTACAAATGAAACAAAGATGGCATTTTTAAAATTAGAGAGGGAGGGGGACAAAAGTACCCATCAATGTATGCATAAGAGAGGTGTTGATGTACAATTTACACAATCACTTAGGGGAGAAACAAAGATTTATCCGAATTAATGAGCCAAGAATCCAATGTTTTAGCTCTAAATTTGAATTTCAGATTAACATATTGAGTCTAGCACAAGGCACCCCTGGTGCCAGGCACTTGACATGACTCATGCCAAAACTCACTACGACAGTTCCAAGAAGAATGGGCATACTGGAATTCGATACGAGCCCCCCCTCGTGCCAAATGGGTGTGGCACGAGGTTAATGTCTTTTCCCCCTTTTTCTCCCTTTTTCAAAAATACCTTATCCCCAAACAAACCCTATGTATTTTCACTCAAAAAGAATAAGACTCGAACTCAAATTCACCAATCAACAAGAGTTTCATCTCAAAAATATTTTTCCCATAATAAAAACATGCAAAATCTATCTACTAAAAAGATGTCAAGAACAAAGAGGAAAAAAATACGTATGTTTATTATCGTCATCACAACTTATTCCTTTTTCATGCATTTTAATTGAAAGAACTACCATTGAGTCTCCGGAGTCACCATCGGTAACTCCACCCACGATGACATCCTTGTGGATAGGTCTCCACAAAGAGTCATCCTCACCTTTAAGCACTTTTTTTGCCAAGGAGGGTGAATATTTATTCATAGCCCAAACCGAATCGTTACTCCTTTCCTTAGGTTTGTAGGTGGTCAAGGGTGTTTTATTTCCTCACCACTTCCCACATCCCGGTACATGTTAGGGAGCATAGAAATACAATCAAAGAGAGACAAATCATTAATAACATCGTACAAGACCATGGTCTCATCAATATGCTCATCACAGTTAAAGAGTGTGGGAGGATTATTTCTATCACTCTAATATTTTTCCAAAATCTCATCACTTATGTTATCTTCCTCACTATCATTAGGAGTCACATTAAGGAAATTATCATTAGCCATCATCATGTGAGAATTATCATGTTGAACATATTCTTATCACAAAGTTATGCCTTTACAAATAAGAAAGGGACTAGGTGAATCGTACTTGGACATGTAAATATCAAACCCAACTTTCTCCATGTCATTCTCTAAGGTTAATGTTCCCGAATGAACATCGATCTTAGTCCTTGATGTTTTAAGAAAATGTCTTCCCAATAAAATTGAGGGTGTGCGCCACATCTAGGACATAGAAGTCCTCCGAAAACACAAAATTGCCCACTTGGACCATCACATCTTTCACTAGTCCACGAGGACTAGCTTGGGAATGATTGACCATTTGGAAAATTACCCTAGTCTCTTTAAATTCACCTATTTCTATGTTCTCAAACATGCAAGAGGGTATGATATTTATAGAAGCTCCAAAATCAATCATAACATTTTTCACCAATTTACCATCTAAAGAAATAGGAATTGAAAATATGTCGGGGTTATCTTATTTTGTAGGCAATTTTCTTTGGTTAAGATTGGCGACTCCCCTTATTTTCACTTTACCTAATTTCTTAATTAGTTTATTCCTATTTCTCTTACATTCGACTTTAAAAAAATGCATAAAAGGGGACATGTTCAATCAAATCTAAGATCAGGACAACAACCTCCACCTTCTCGAAGATTTTCCGGATATGATCATCATTGGTTGGTACCTTCGGCTTTTCCCTAAGTGCATTTGGAAAGGGTGGTAGGAGATTAACCCTTGCTTCAGGTGTTGGAAGATACTTGATGGGTTCCTCCATAACCAATTATTGCTCCTCCAAGTTGGTAAGGTTGTTGTCCACGATCAAATCGTCCTCTTGTATGATTTCCTTCTTGGGCTCACGCACCTTCTTCTTGCTTCTCGGTTTAAAAGTGCTCACATTCCACAAATTGATCTCTCGTTGGGAAGGAAGTTTTCCGGACTTTTTGACTTCAATTCGGCTAACGGATGTGGCAAGTTGTCGGACTTGAATCTCAAGATTTTTTATATTCGAGAATGCCCTGGTCCCGACATCTTCAATCTCTCGCCTTGTACGCTTCACAAAGATGTTGTGTTTCTTGGCTAATTGAGAGATTGCTTAAAGGATTTCCTCTCAGTCAGACTTGTAAAGTGATGCATTTTTGTTTTCCCTTCTCCCCTAGGATAGGATTGAGGTGGAGCTTGTCTGCCTTAGTTGTACCCTTGCATTTGTTCTCCTCATACCAGTGGATACTGGGGTTATTGCGGTACCTTGGATTTAAGGTGTTTGCGAAGGGATCTTTCCTTTCTCCTCTTTGGTTCCCACGAAAACCTTGTTGTTTCCCCCTAGAAATTGTTGCCCATTTTCATCATTGTTGAAATATAACGCCTTAACTTCCTCAAAGTCCTCACCACTTTTGGTCACACATCCGTTTGGTGATCAAGATTAAAAACACCTCACAATGTTTCTTGTTGGATTCCTCTTTCTGTGAATTCTTTCATCATGGAGGCAAGATCTTGGACTTGCTTATCTAACTTTGGGCATTGAGATGGTTCATCCATAGGCCTCACCCTCAACCTTATACCGAATTGCCTTGTTCCATTTTCCATCTCCTCGAAGAGTTCCATTGCCTTACTTAGGATCTTGTTGGCAATCGAACTGTTACGAGCGGCATTCACCAAACGCATGTTATCATCGCACAGTCATTCGAAGAAATAGTAAACCAAGTCTCCATACTTGAACAGATGATACAAAAACTAACCAACAACCTCTTGAACCTTTTCCAATACTCGTAGAGGGACTCATTGAAAAACTGATAGATGTTGGAAAGTTGTTTTTTAACCATGCAGACTTTGAAGGTGGGAAGTATTTCTGGAGAAATATGTGCTTCATATCCATCCATGAGGTGATACAACCGGGAGGTAAGTAGTATAACCAATCTTTGGTAGATTCCCTAAGTAAAAATAGAAACAACCTTAGAATGTAGTCTTTCTCCAAAATATCTACTGGCTTCATTTGGTACAAACTGGGTGGAATTCTGAAAGATGCTTGTTCGGATCTTCCCCGACCATCCCATGTAAAGTCAGCAAGTAATAAACATACTGCTCTTGAGTTCACACATCATATTTGGTGGAAACAATGGTAAGATGATGTGAAAGTGGTTGATTCTCCAAGTTTGGAGCCATCAATTCTGTCAAGTTACGGTTGTCCTTCGCCATCTCTTTTTTCTCTATGGTTACCGAAAGTGGCTCTTTTGGAACTTGATAAGATGTCAAATGCATGTATTTTTCGAAGCATTTAACATCTCATTTGTTTTATTTTTGTTGGAATATTTCTAGATTTAGGTAGGAATACATTATAAGGAGTTTAGATAACCATTTTCGGTTTTCGTATCTAAATCCTTCATTTTGTAACCTCTTTTGAGTCTAATGGATTTAAGGTCCTTACGAGTATCTAGATTCCTTTTTGTGAGATTAGTTTATACATTGCTTGTAATCACTTTGGAGTATTTTAGTGAAGGCTATATGTAAGGATGGTAGAATATTGAAGGCTATGAGTTAAAACGTGATAGAAGATAGAAAGGTCGAAGAAGGAAGACAAAGAAGTGGATGAATTGTGATTCAAACGTTTAAAGCAAGTTCTAGGAATGATCCGAGAAGAAAAAGCCTCTGAGTGGTACCATTGGATTCGTCTTCGTGAGTGCTATAAAATCGACCACAATTACTCTCAAAACAGATAAGCGGTTCACCCATGGTGAAGCAAATAAGAAGATAGCAACAGCTCCTTTGTGGGCCGCAAGACATCTCTATGGCCCGCAAGACATCTCTCTGGCCCACAAAATAAGCCCAAAATTTGACACTTATGGCTTTTTTTCTCTATTTCTTTGGACTATAAATAGCTCCTCTTCTTCCCCATTTGTGTAAGCTCGGCTTTGGGTCTCAAAACCCTAGTTTTTCATCATCTTTTCTTTGTTTTTTCATTTCTTCCATGAATTCTTGTAGATTTGTTAAGGGTTTTCATTATCTGGGCTAGTTATCACTTGGGAACAATTGATTGAAGCTTCCAAACCCTTGTAGTGAGACTCTATTTTACTCTTTCATGAGCATTTGTCGTGAAGTATTTATTGTGTCATTTATATTGTTGTTTACTTCATTTATGTTATGGGTTGTTTGAGAATATGAAATGTTTGTATGATTAAGTGCTATAAGTGTTAGGAAAGTGTACAATTTCTTCTCACCTTTGGCATGAAAATCCAAGAACATGG
>JAULKM010069935.1:0-27974 GCA_032355605.1 Rubia tinctorum
GGCGACGCCAAAATTCAATTGAATAATATACGATTGTGACTTTGCGATATGGGCATGTATGTGTGAATGGAAGGGCCTCGAAAGTCAACATTGATTACTAGTAAAAAAAAATTGAAAAATTATAATGTGGCCCAAAATTGTTCTTCCCAATTATCCGTTGCTCCAAAATAAATGATTTTTGTTATTCAAACATTTATATTCTTATTATTCAAACAAAAAAATTTTAAAAATGGCCAATTATTTTTGAAATTTTGGCGGGAAGATTGAATTTTTCAAATATTTAAAATTGGAAAATAGGTGCTAAATATTTTTAAAACTCCATGGTTAACCGTTAATTAGTTAAAGTCAAACATTTTTATTTGTATTTATATATAATAAATCAATTAAGGGTTGGACGTTAATTAGTTTGGAGTCAAATATTTTTATTTGTATTTATATATACTAAATGAATTAAGAGTTGGACGTTAATTAGTTAACGTCAAACATATTTATTCTTATTTATATATATTAGGTTTGTAAAGGTTGATAATTCATTAATTTAAATCAACTTAGTTATAAGTTAAATTCAACAAAAAAGTGAACGATTTTAAAAGTTTTAAAAAAATATTTTTGCTAAGAGCGGCTGCGCCCATCTCATGATTTTTTTTTGTCAAAATTTTCAAAATTTTTGGTGAATTTTGTAAAAAATAAATTGGCGGGAATATTGATTTTAAAATTCTGGCAAAGTTTTTGAATTTTTTGGCGGAAAGATTGAATTTTAAAATTTTTAGCGCCAAAATTTTAATTTAGAACCAATGTTTTAACAACCGGTGCTAAAATTTTCATTTTTTGAAAATTTTGGCGGGAAGATTGAATTTTAAAATCTTTAGCACCGGTTTTTTAAAACTCTTGCTAAATTTTGGCAAATGTTTTAAAATTTTTGGCGGGAAGATTGAATTTTAAAATTTTTAGCACCGGTTTTCAAATTTGGCGGGAAGATTGAATATTTGGCAAATATTTTGAAATTTTTGTTGGAATGATTGAATTTAAAAATTTTGAGCACCGTTTTTAAAACTAGCACCGGTTTTTGAAAACCAATGCCAAATTACTACCTGTTTTTTAAAATTTAATACCAATTTTCAAAAATCCGGTGCTTAATTTATAAAAACCAGTGCTTTAATAATTTGGGGCAAAAAAATCAGTGCCAAAAACCGGTGGTTGAACCTGTTTCTGTGGTAGTGTTTGTAAAAAGAATAAATTAAATACCTAAGGTTGTGCACGGGGATGTTTATTGGTTTCCTAAGTCAAAATAGGCCTTAAAGTATGCATACGAGTATTGATGTTTACAAAAGGAGTTGCAAGTGTAATCAAAGTTACGAGAATGAGTTTTTGAGGTAATATGATCGCCTCCAAAGGAGATGTTGAAGGATGTGTTTCCAAACTCGATACTTCCACCCCTGTGTTAGTGCGAGTTCAGGTAGACATCCTTAGCATTCCATTAACTGAGTAAGTCATCCTGAAGCAGTCAACCTACAGGTAAGTGGTAACCATGTCCAACTACAAGGATACATAAAATCCCTGTGCATATGTTTGTTTGATGAACGACGGATATTTTTGAGCAACATCCTGAAAAAGAGCAACTGAGAAACCTGGTGGCAGAGATAATTTTCGCAGTAGATTTGTGTCAGCATTCAGCAATCGTATGAAGGCATCCTCAGCCTTTGTTTCTTTCCATGAACAAAGGTATCTCTAACTCGTGATCCTGCAGCTCATCCCTGTTTCCAACTAGCATGATTACCGTGTTAAGATCTGAACCATCCCGGATTTTCATTCACACAAACAAACAAAAGAGAAAAAACAAACAAGACCTTCCTTTTAGGCCAGCAATGTCCCAAATCCAGGCCTTAACCATCATGACATCAACCTAATACTGCCACATTCAACACCAATTGAGGACTTATATATTCTTGACTAAATTCATTCCTTGTCTCAGTTTAATCAATCACAAATATTTATTTGTGAAGGTTGAGTAACGAATATAGATGTAATCTGCACCAACAAAAAATCATATATAGAGTCAAATTTTGGTTTTACCGTTTTAGCTTATTTATTAAATCCGTGTTCCAACATAACCTATCTAATCAAGTATGTAAAGAAAATAACACACGAGCATACATAACTTGGTTACGAAGTTTGGTGAGAATGAATCCACTAAGTAGAAAGATGCAGTACAAAGTACATCATACAATTATACTTATCTTCTAATTATAAACGTGTGAATTCTGAAAGCTCCCCTTGCTACCGATCCGCCTTGATCAGACTCTCTCTGACCTCGAAACTCATGGATCTCCTCCTCCTGAGAAATTAAGGTATACGATTCTGAACTAATCAACAGGTCACTATATGTTGGAACATATGTATGCTGGCTCTCAGAAAAACTCTCGGAAATATATAAAATCTGAATGCATATTTTCTCAATGAAATTTGTGAGTAATGCTGCCGTGATGTCCACAATAAATAGAGTAAATAGTCCCTTGAGCAGATCAGAACTCTCCATAATTATCTCCATAATATTCCTATTCCTTATCTGCTTCTGAAGCATATCCAAATCCTATAAATAAAGGATTTTGCTTATTTCAAATATCATAATATTTCATAAATCCAATTCTACAGTTATAGGGATTTTCCATAAATCCATTATGCTTCAAACACGTCGGAATCAAATATTGCATAATATTCATATTTCCATAAACCAATGTCACACAATATTCTATCATCAATCAAACCCTTATCTTTCCATAAGTTCCAACATGGAACGTTTTTCTTTTTTCAACATTAGTTCACAAATGCCAACTTAATAATCAATGAAGTCCACGTGACTTTACCGAGAGAAGTTGAGTTGCGGAGGGTTGAAAACATAGTTGCTTGTTTTCGAGGAGAGGAGCCACCAACTAGAAGTTGCAGAGTTAGTAAAGATTGAATCTACAAGGGAGGTGAGGATGTTTGAGTTAAGAGTAAAATTCAATAAATTTATAAAAATAAGTTGGTGAGGCAGTTGATACGTACATTGAAATTGTGATTAGGAATAAGGGCAATTTTAGGCCACTCTGAGCCAATTCCTGGCTTGCATCTCTCTTTTAGAAGAGAACACATCCATCTATGTTGATCTCTAAAATTTGTAAGGCATTGGAATGTTTCCACCGATGGTAACTGATTCAAGATTTTGCAGTCATGTAGAGTCATACTTTGAAGTCGCTCAAAGTTACCCAACTACTCTGGAACACACTTCAATCTGTCAAAAGGCACTATGTGAAGTCTTGAATTTTATAGAAAATCAGTTCGAGGAATGTGATTGGAGTGGGTGAACAGAATGGGGGGTTTATTGGATTCATCTGCTGAATAAAAATGATCGTCCTCATATCTTGCAGTCTAATCTGACAGTTGCTTCAGATTTATCTTCTAATTTATGACATCAGCGACTTGGGCATCCTCCCTCTAAGGTGTTTTTTTCTTCTGTTTCTACTCTTGATTTTAGCACAAATAATGTTTTGTTCCTTGCTCTATGTGCCATAAAGCAAAGCAAACTTGAAATAGGTTTCCTTTGAGTTGTTCGAATGCTAGTTCTTTATTCGAATTAATACACTGTGATGTTTGGGGTCCTTATAAAACACCTTTTTCTAGTGGTGCATTTTTGTTAATGACTGTAGTTGATGATTATTCCCAATCTGTTTGGTTTTATTTATTAGTTTCTAAGTCAAAAGTTACCTCTAGATTTATTACGTTTTGTGCCTTGGTCAAGAAACAGTTTGGCCGCGTGATTAGGCGTGTCCGGGTTGATAATGGTACGAAATTTCTACCTTTAAGATTATACTTTGCTAAATCTGGGATTATTTTTGAGACATCTATGGTTGATACACCACAAGAGAATGGTCGTGTTAAACGCAAGCATCGTCATTTATTAAATGTTGCTCGTGCTTTGCATTTTCAAGCCAACCTGCTAATTGAATTCTGGGGAGAATGTGTTCTTACGACTGCATATTTGATCAACCGGAAATCGATGAGCAGCTAGATGGTTGCAAAAAATTTGAATTGCTCTATGGACGTTTCTCGAATTACAAGTTTTTCATTTATTTGGATGTTAATGTTTTGCTTCCTACATCCCCAGATTTTGTGACAAGTTTGCTGCAAGAAGTCGTCGATGTCTCTTTCTTGGGTATCCTACCGGAAAGAAAGGTTATCGCCTTTATGATTTGGAATGTCATACTTTATTTAACAGTAGGGATGCTGATTTCCATGAAGACCAGTTTCCATATGCTGTCCTCCCGAAAGCCTCACTGACACCGGCAACCTCTCCAACGC
The DNA here is from genome assembly GCA_032355605.1 of Rubia tinctorum. Taxonomy (NCBI): domain Eukaryota; kingdom Viridiplantae; phylum Streptophyta; class Magnoliopsida; order Gentianales; family Rubiaceae; genus Rubia; species Rubia tinctorum. The sequence continues at coordinate 4,339 of JAULKM010069935.1, forward strand.
CGGCCACTTCACCGCTGTCAGATCTCTCACAAATGCCAGCCCATTTCCCACCTCCGGTCTCTTCATCGCTGCTGGTTACCTTTCCGTCGGTGCCGGTTGAACCTGTGCCTCACGTGCTCAACGCACAGTCCGCCGTCATCACCAACGCGCAGCCCGCTGCCATAAAAAACACATCACACACCACCTGTATCTGCTCCGACCATTTCGGTGGCTCCTCTACCTACCTCACCTTTGCTGCCTGCTTTGCTGGTCATGTTCTCGGCGCCGCCACCTATGGCCGAGCCACTTACTGTACGACAAAGTGTTTGCGGTCGTTGACCTCCTACCTATTTGAAAGATTATGTCTGCTCCGTTTCTGATATTAATAACCCGTCACTGCTATGACCACACCTACGATGTCACATTCCTCAGGTGTTCCCTATCCTTTAACTGATTATGTAAATTGCGATAAATTTTCTAGTATGCACTCTAGATTTTTGGGTGCAGTAACTTCTAGTACACATACCACCACTTACTCTACGGCTTTGAAGTATTCTCATTGGCGTGATGCTATAGTTGATGAAATTAATGCACTTGAGCATAATCAGACGTGAAATTTGTCTTCATTACCTCCGGATAAGACTTTCACTTGATGTAAATGGGTGTAGCGTACCAAGTTTAAGTCGTATGGTACCATTGAGCATCACAAAGCTCGTTTGGTGGTTCTTGGATATCGCCAGAAGGAAGGAATTGACTACACTCAGACATTTTCCCCTATTGGGAAGATGAGTTTGGTACGTCTGTTTTTATCAGTTGCAGTTATTTGTGGTTAGGTACTACACAAGATGGATATGCATAATGCTCATCTCCATGGTGATCTACATGAAGAGGTTTTTATGGAACAACCTCCTTCCTATCCTGTGCCCCCTGGCCAGGTTTGTCATCTTCGAAAATATCTTTGTGGTCTTCGGTGAGCTCCTCGCAATTGGTTTGCGAAATTGGCTCAGGCTTTATGTGCATTTGGTTTCGTTCAGAGTAAGGCAGATTACTCTCTATTTGCTTATACTCTTGGCTCAATTTCTTTGCATGTTCTTGTTTATGTTGATAATTTGGTTATTGCTAGTAGTTCTTCGTTGCTCATCTCTAAATTCAAGAAATACCTGAGTTCTTGTTTTCATATAAAGGATCTTGGTACACTTAAGTATATTTTAGGTATAAAGATTGCTAGAAGACCTGATGGAATGTTTCTTTCACGAAGAAAATATTCCCTAAATATCTTGTCAGACATAGGTTTATCTGCTTCTAATCCGGCTGATTTCCATATGGAGCAACATCATGATCTTGCGAAAGTTGAAGGCCCCCTTTATGTGATCTTGAACAGTATCGACGCTTGGTGGATCGCCTCATTTATCTGACTAGTACTCGTCCTGAGCTGAGTTATTCTATTCATACACTTGCTCAGTTTATGAAGTATCCTTGTGTTCCTCATTGGCAAGATGCTATTCGAGTTCTTCACTATTTGAAGAGTTATCCTTGTCAAGGTTAATTTCTCTCTTCACGTAGTTCATTACAAATGACTTTTTATTGTGATTTTGATTGGGCTGCTTATCCCATTATGCAACGATCTCTTTCTGGGTGCTTTGTGACGATTAGTGATTCTCCATTTTCATGGTAGACCAAGAAGCAACCTACCGTTTATCGTTCTTCTGCTGAAGCGGAGTATCGTGCTATACCTGCTGTCTTTTGTGAGTTGTTGTGGCTTAAATCATTTCTTCGTGACTTAGGTGTTGCGCATTCTACTCTTATGCGATTGTTTTGTGACAGCTAATTTGCTCTCCACATTGCGCAAATCCCGTGTTCTATGAACGTACAAAGCATATAGAGGTTGATTGCCATTTCTCTCGTGATCTTGTACAATTTGGTACTATTGTTACTCATCATATTCGCACGACTGACCAACCTATGGATTTGTTTACTAAAGATCTTGAACAAACTCAGTTTCATTCATTACTTGGCAAGTTGAACATTTTTTATCCCCATGCTTCAACTTGAGGAAGAGTATTAAGGAATAACAATACTATGTAAATATTACTTGTAATTGTAATTATATTTAGATTCCTTTTCCTTTTTTGTATTGGTCTTTGTACCTCTATATAATGTACCCCGGAGCATGAATACAAACGCACATTATTATCCTTATTTTCTACACATTCATATAATATCTTTAGAAAAAAGTAAATATGTATGACATTAAATACACGTGGAAATACACAAGGTCCACATAAGTTTTGAATCATTTGGAAGACACGTTCACCCAAGGTTCACACCATATGTCTGCGACGTTTGTTATCTCCTAGCCTCTGTACGCTCCTCTTACCGGGGGAAATATCTATTGTGTACAAAATAGCTCAATGATTTATTACATGAAAGTAATCAGTAAGTAAGAATAAGAAGCGTTACATTATTAATATGTAAACCAACCTCCAGAATATTTGTTCAGCACTAGTTTAATTCCATGAATAGGAAACCAACTAAAAACGATTCCCATCCACTATTAAGTGAAGTTTCAGTACTAATGCGATTGAAAGGAGACGCCTAAAAGTGAAGTATCAAATAGTGGAAAATGAGGCTCCCCCAAGTTTAAAATTAAAGTAGGAGACACCTTCAAATTTGAAATAGTGGTAATGGGTTAGCATGAAGTGCCCTCTAACTAATGCCTTTTTCATTTAATTTTGTGCACACTTACAATTTGTTGATGAACCCGATTTAAAATGTCGAATTTATGCAATGTTTAAGTACCAAGGAAACATGGTGTGTATAACCATGTTTTAACAATGTATTCAAACACACCATGCTTACTTGGTGCTCATGTACTGTAAAATTTTCACAATTTAAATGAAAGAGTTCTGCAAATGATACTGCTCTTTCTATAGTAGAAGAAACATCAATTAGTGAGAGGGCACTTCATGAATGTCAGCAACCAATACACCACGAAAAAAATCAAAATTCATCCCAAACTAGGCATCAATATTAACTTGAAATCATCCAAACAAGCAAAAGAAGCCTAAAAACATTAATCTAGCTCATCTTGAAGTCAACGATCCAAATACCCATCAATCACAATGAAAACACAGTGGACATCGCCCCAATATACAACAATACACAATAATACACTTTAACACTAAACCTTTTCCCCCTAAAACGGGTGTACTCAATATGTATAAATTAGGATAGAATCCATTACCACGAAATATATACACTATCATCAATAATGACGTTGCAATTGTTTGAGGAAATTTAGAGTATATCATAAACAACATTCCACAACCAACTATATCTCATTCATTTTAGTTCAAACATCACATAACGAACTATAACAAAAATCACAAAATCAAAAATTCAAAAAATGAATAAAATCTCACACAAAAACCCATGCAGATTAGTGAACAAAAATCTGCAGTAGTGAACAAAAATATAAATATCATAAAATGAACAAAATCTCACACTAACACCCACATGGAGAGGATAGTGCACGTCGGGAACGGTAGTCGTTGTGGTTGGCGGCGTCATCGTTGGGTCATCTTCTGTGAGAAGTGCAAAGAATGATCGGCATCGTGGTCGGCGTCGGCGTCGGCGTCGGCGTCGGGTCGGCCTCTGAGAGGGCTAGGTCCATCGATATCGGTGTCGTCATCGTCGCGGAGGGCTTGGCGGCAGGATGGAGGGGGAGAGGTGGTGAAGGAGGAGAGACAACATGGAAAAAAGATAGATGGAGAATAATAAAGGTGGGTTACATTTAGGGTTCAATATTTAGTTTATATAGGCAAGGTTTTAATGGTTGAGATTTAATCAATTAAATAAATCAATGGTGTAGATGAATCCTAGTTGGGCTTCCTTTTTCTTTCTTTTAATCAACTAAATAAATCAATTTTGAATTTTCCAACCCAAAAAACCCTCAGCACCGGTACTTCAACACACCTAATCGGTACTCAATTTCATTTCTACAATTTTACAATATTTAATTTAACTCCCTCTGTAGGGGGAACGTTTTTTTCCATTATTTTTAATATTGAATTAGACTAAAAAGTAATAAACTAAACATTCAATAGAGCTTGTGTTTTGAAATTGTGTCCGATGATTACCCGAAAAGCCTCCGATCAAAACTTTGTTAAAATAGCACCGTTGCCCAAATCTAAGTTACACCTTCCTTTTTGTAACCAAATAACCCCCATATTGCATATTCTTGGGTTATTATATGTTTTAAAATCGAATGTCATGTTTTAATATAATTTGGTAAAGCGCTAGTACATGTCGTACAGTATCAATCTATAAATAACTTAGAAGTTAGGAAGTCCAAAATGGAACGTTTCTTTTTGAGTTATTTCACCAAATATTTGACATTTTTTATTCTTTCTAGGAATTGACATTAGGGTCTGATAATGTACTATTGCATCCAAGTGGAATTGTATTTGTTTTGAGTAAAGTTTTTGTCTTTTGCATTTAGGTCCCTCCAAGAATTTTGGAATTGGCGAAACTCAAAATTGGCAATTCAATAGTGCAATTGAGAATTTCATGATCATAACTACGCGATTATGACTTGATTGGGTAAATATAACATCTTTAAAAAATTTCATAGAAAATAAGTGCAACTTTTTCAGAAATTGCAGTGTTGCCCAAAACTATGTTTCATAATAGGCATTGATTTGAAAATAAAACCAGTGCTTATATGACCGCCGCTGTAAAGGACAAAACCAGTGCTTATATGACCACAAAGCAGCTGCTTTATATAGCTTAATTGTGACTTTTTTAGATTCATTCACAGCACCGGTTAAAAAACCGTGATGAAAATAAAATACCGGTGGCAACATAGACGAAGGCAGCTGCCCGCTCCAAATAAGTTTGCCAACCCGAGAGCAAACTGAAATTTTTTATTCTAACTACGCAACACTGGTTCAAGAACCGGTGTTGAATTTTATTAAACCAGTGCCTTTTTTCGTAAAAGCAGCTGCTTACGGCTGCCTTGAATGGTTTTGAAATCATTTTTGCAACCCGCGAGTTGAGTCAAATCATTTATTCTAAGTACACAGGACAAGTCTGGAATCCTGTGCCTCACATATTTTCAGTACCGGTTCATATGCCCCAGGCAATGTACTAGTGCCTAATTACCTATTTTACAGTAATGTACAATCTTCTTTTTTTGACGTGTTAATTGTAAGAAACAAATGGTGTTGTGCGGAAATATGTGGACATGCTGACATGAAAGGTTGGTTGTCTCTTATTTATGGATTTGTTTTTTTTGTATTGAAGTGTAGTTTTTCAAATTTTAGGCGCTATACCAAATTAAGCGGTGCTAAGAACACATCACCTACCCTATTCTTTAAGGTTTCTGTTTGTGCTTGCAATATTTAGTTTCAGATTTTAAGCAGCCTTAGAGGGTTACCCACAGTAACCTTAGGCACTGGCCGTGATCAAACAAGCACCTCTCTGTCCACATATTTAGTTATAAATATATCATTGAAAGCAGTACTCACGTGCAATACAATGCTTAATATATAGGTATGGGAACTTAAACTCAACCGTTCTTCTTGTTTAGTTGAAGAGAAAAGTAACTCTGGACCAAATGTGAAAACTTACACTATTACACAAATATGTTCAGCACTCGAAGAAAAGTAGTACAATAGTAAAGGTAAGAAATCACAGCTCATAGAACAAGTATGTTTCATGAGGAGCAAACGTTGAAAATGAAGGAATGTGAAAGAACTTGCTGCAGAGGAAAATAACCAGTTTCATTTAACATGTTTACAAACTAATGTTCATAATATAAAAACCACTACCACGACCATTGACACAGAGAATAAATAGAATTGTTCATTTGGTGAAAAATCAAGATCGAACATCAGTTATCTTTAGCAACGTGATGGTGCAGCATCTGTATATCAAATATTAGGCGAAGACCATTTATATTTGTTCTTTACAAGAAAGACAGGGAACTAAGTGAAATTTCAGTTTTATCTAATTAATTTAAATAAACACTAACGTGTTCCAACATAACCTATCAAAACAAGTGTGAAAAGAAAATAGTAAAGCAAGGACACACGGACTTGGTTACGCAGTTCAGTGAAAACCACCTACATTTGTGGGGTCTGTCCCAATTTAGAATAAATCCACTAATCAGAACAAGAAAGTAAAATGGACATGACTATACTTATCTTTTCTGATTACAACATGTGGATTTTTCAAGCTCCCCTTGCTATCGGTCCGCCTTGATCAGACTCCCTCCGACCTCAATACTCATCGTCGCAGGATCTCCTCCTCCCGAATAATTAAGGATTCTGATTCTGAACTTAGATCAATAGTGTATTGATCATGTTGGAACACAAACTGAACTCTAGGCTTCTCTCAATGGATGAAATCTGAATGCGGATTTTCTTTCGTTAAATTCGTAGGTAGCACAGTCACAATTCCTCAATATTTATACCTTCGATCGCACATCTTCAGCGTCTTATGCACATGAAATTCTATCTCAATAAAATATTCTGATAAAAATCAAACCCCTTAGAGATAGGAACATTTTAATCTAGTCCCTTGAAGTAAGGAATTAAAGTATTTCATCCATATCTTCACAATAACCCAATATACCATATCAATCATATTCTATAAATCTAATCCAATCACGAAAATATAAAAATTGATATATTTTGCAATCGAAAAAAACCAGATGAAATATATACTTCTCGGATTACATTTTCTCGCAAACAATTACACAATATATGTTACAACAAAACATTCCATATTTGCAGAAATTCCACATATTGCCAACTCAAATTATTCTAGGCTTTACAATCTCCCCCTTTGACATTTTGTGAACCCATATACCTTTTTAAATGTTCAATTTGTTGATCATGCAAAGAGAACAAACAACGTCGTATGAATGTTGGAACATAACCATAAGCACATTTAGCTCCCCCTAAATTTCACATCTCCACACAACACTTATGTTGGAACATCAAAAGGTGTCATAAAGCACTGAAATTTCAAAGAACCACATTTCATGTTGGAACATCAGAAATCCAGAAATCTGAGAGGTAAAAAAATCCATAATATCCTTAGCTTCCAGCTCAAATAATATCTAGTATACCAAAATAAGAAATCCAAAATACTCCCCCTTGGGTCCATCAAACATGCCAGAAATTCAAAATGCAAAAAAAGAAAAGAAACTATCAATTATGAAACTGGACTAGTTGTTTCTTCCTGAACTTCATTGTCATCAAAAGCTGCTAACTATAACTTTAAAGCTAAAATTTTGGCTTGAACTATCACTTTCTTCGCCTCTCTGTCTTTCATTCATGCAACACTCGAACTACCAGCTTCAAAACTATTCCAAGGCAGATCATTTATCTTTCTTGTAGTGAATGTCCTGGAATTTCCCTTAATAGCAGTGGTCTCAATGATCATATATCATCCTCATTCACCTTCACTTTAACTTATATGACTAATTCTTTAATCACACGAGGATGAGGCAGAGAATTATTTTTTCTGGATGAAACAGTTTGAAAAACTATATTCTTCTGTATTATCCTCCTAAGATTCACATGAATTTTCTTTCCAACACAATACAACAAGTTAGCCATTTCCCTAGTCACTGCAGAAGTATTTGTAAATCGAATCCAACAGTTTATAGCAATCTAAGATGAGCATAAATACTTACTGGTCATACTAGACATAGTAGCATTCATTTGCTCTGGCCAGTTTTTCTAGTCCTCCAAAGATCTCAGCAAGAATCTAGTCATTTGACAGTTCTAGATCTTCTGAATATGGTCCCACAAAGTGTGGAGTGTTCAATCCAAGAATACCATTAATTTTCTGAGCTGAGAAATTTATGACCTTACCTCTGACATAAGTCCACCCATACCACTCAGACTCTATGTCCAAGTTTTCTGCTCTAACATTAGCATAGACCTCCTGAACTAATTCTCTGTTGTATTTCTTAAATTTTGTGGCTGCAGAAGTATATCCCAAATGCTCCAAAAAAGCTGTAAAACCACTTTTCTTGTATGATTCAAGATCTATTGGTCTTTCGACTAAAATATTTCTCCTTTTGCTTGTGTCCCAGCTGTCTTGACAATATTCATCAAAGAAATCTTCATTTAGAGCACTTCCAGCTGAATGAGCTTTCTTAGAAAACTGTCTGGTCTCCTTTTTCACCTTCTCTTCTTTTCTGGCTGAAATGAGCCTTCATCAACTACATCAGCAACCTTCCTCTTTGATCTTCTCACCTTGGACTGTACAAATTTGTCTAAAACCTCATCACTAGTATATGCCAACTTTCCCATGCTTTCTCTTGATATTGGAAAATCAGTTCTAGACCCACTTGCATTCACATCAATGACCTCAACTTCTTCAGTACCAGATTGACATGATGTTGGAACATCATCAAATTTATGTTTAGCTGCCCCGTCATCATGTTGATCTGATGTTTGAATATCAACCGCATCTGGCTCTTTAACCATACTTTCATCTCCCCTTATCTCCATATCGGGGACTTTAGCATCCATCTCCTCGGAATTCTCATTAGCTTGATTCTCAAATCCAGGCTCATCGGTCTCCTCTAACTGCTCATCTTCAGCTAATGTTGGCACATAGCTAGGTCCACCATCAAGATCATAATCTTCCTCAGAAATTTTCATGTCATCATTACCTCCCCCTACATCCTCAGCCTGTGTTGGAACATGAGCCTTATTCCTAACTTCCAACTCCTCCTCATCTGAGTCAATCTCAATCACAAAAGAGGCTGCCACCCTCAAGTTTTTCAAATTCTCAGCGATAGTAGGGTCAAAATTTTGAATGGCTTTATAGCTCATAGAACTCAGTACATACACATCTTCAGGGAAATTTCTAAACTTCCTTAGTCTCAGTCTCCTAAGTCCAAAACCATAAGTATACAAACACATAACCTTCTTTACTTTGTGCTCTATACATACTAATTAAGTTATTCTCGGATTCTAATCCTCCACGTACTGAATGTCTCCTATGATTCTCTTCAACATATGACTTAAATCATATCCATTTATCTTACCCGAAGTAGCCTTATATTCCCTTAGGTATACTTTTTTACTATGCTTCATATAATACTTCATGCAATCATCCAGAGATTTGAAATTTTGACCATTGAAGGTGAAGGATTTTCTCGAAATATCTTGATTTTCACTGGCATAGTTGGGTCTAGTACCAGGTCAACTGGCGGTGACCCGACAACTTCAACACCCAGTTCTAGAACACCAACCCAAGGTTCTAGCATATCACTCTATGACAGGTTCAGCAACTGTTCAGGTTCTCCAAAAATCTTTTTGAATGCGTCAAAATTTTCCATATCTGGATTTGAGAAGCAATGCCACAACCTTGATTGTGATTCCCAACTTCTTCCTACCTCTCTGTTGTAGGGTTTTTTGTTCTAGAAACAAACTCAAACTGTAATCACATTGATATCAGGATAGAGAGATCGTGAGAAAGAGGTAAGTTACTAGGAAGATGGACCTTTCTTTATCTCTAACCTAGGTAATAATTACCTTTTCAGCTTTCTACCACCTAACTTCAACTACCAACACTCCAACTTAAAATTTCCATATTCCAGCATGCAACACTCCCATCATATTTTTGCATATTCTTTTTTCTCTCTCTCTCTATATATATATATAAGAATATTTCTTTACAAAATAAATAATAAAACCACTAATGTTAACTAAAAATCTTGTGATAGGATGTACCACATACATAGCACACACCTAAGTGTTGCCTGCGCAACTCAAAGGTGGTAGAATCCAGTGGTTTTGTAAAAATATTAGAAAATTACTTTGATGTTGGAACATAGACTACCACGACTTCCTTTTTTTAACAAGATCTTAAATAAAGTGATGTTGTATATAAATATGTGTAGTTCAAGAATGCTGAAAAGGATTCTTAGAAATATCAATAGCACTTTTATTATCACATAAAATCTTCAGATGCCCTTATCGAACTCCATAATCTCTCAACATTTTTATTATCTAGCAGAAAGGTATTCATCTTCAACTAATGATAGAGAGATCAAATTTTGTTTCTTACTATACAAAGAAACCAAATTTGTGCCAGTAAAAAAAATCCTCCTGTAGTGCTTTTGCGATCATCTGCATTGCTTGCCCAATCTGAATCACTATAGCCTAAAAGCACTGAGTCTTGATTCTTAGAATACCAGATGCTATAATTAGAAGTCCCACTCATATAACGAATAATTTTTTAACTGTAGTCAGATGTGATTCCTTTGGATTGGCTGGAAATCGTGCACACATCCCAACACTAAAACATATATCTGGGCGACTGGATGTGAGGTATAGTAAACTCCCAATCATGATTATGTACGATTTCTGATCAACTGCAACACCTTTATCATCTTTTTCCAATTTTTGTGGATCCCATTGGAGTTGGGACAGGTCGAGAGTTTCTTAATCTGATCCTTTTTACTAAATTCAAGGCATATTTTATCTGATTGATAAATAATCCACTCTTAACTTGCTTTACTTGGAGTCCCAGAAAATAATAGAGTTCACCCACCATACTCATCTCAAATTCATCCTGCATTAGAGCAACGAAGTCTCGTACGATAGACTGTGAAGTAGAGCCAAAAACAATATCATAAACATAAATTTGAGAAATTAAAAATTTTGATGATCGATGCAGCACAAATAAAGTGCGATATACTCCCCCTCGACGATAACCTTTCTTAATTAGAAAATTTTTCAGTCGCTCATACCAAGCTTGGGGGGTGTTTCATACCATATAATACCTTTTTGAGTCAATACACGTGATGCAGATAATGAGGATCTTCATAACCTTTGGGTTGCCCAAAATAAACTTCTTCGTTGACTATGCCATTTAGGAATGCACTTATAACGTCCATCTGATATAAGGTGAAATCCATAGTGCAGGAAATAGCAAATAAAATTTGAATAAATTCTAACTTAGCAACTGGTGCAAAAGTTTAATTGAAATCAACACCTTCCACTTGAGTATATCCCTGAGCAACCAGCCTTGCTTTATTTTGAGTTATCTGGCTATCAACATCTAACTTGTTCTTGAAAATCCACTTGGTACCAATGGCATTAACATTGTTTGGATGAGGGGTGAGGTACCAAACATCATTTTTGTTCAAACAGGCCTAGTTCCTATTGCATGGCTGCAATCCAATACTCATCAAGTAGGGCTTCTTTATAATTCTAGGTTCAATTAGTGAGATAAAACAATGTAATCCAACAAGTTCCCTATAGTTTATCTGTTGTAGAGCACGTGTTCTCTTAGAGATAAGTTCAGGTACCTCCTGTGTGGGATCATGAGGTGGATAACTAGAGACTGGTGTTACAACATCACCAGTGGATACCTCCTCTGTGTCGTCAGGATTTTTGGAAACTTCTAGTGTTCCAACATCAATCAGTTGATCAGCTGAACTGTTTTGCATTGGAACATACACTGAGGCTGGTTCATCTTCACCTTCTCTTGATACATTTTTCTCATTAGAATCATCAACAATTACATTAATGGACTCCATAAGGGTTTTAGTGCAAAGATTGTTAATCCTGTAGGCACGGTTGTTCATAGAGTATCCCTGAAAAATGCCATCATCACTGTGATTGTCAAATTTAGCTAATTGTTCAATATTACTTTGAACATAACACTTTCTCCCGAAGACATGAAGATACGAAACATTTGGCTTCCTGTCTTTCCTGATTTCATAAGATGTCTTACTTGTGAAAGGACACAAATAAACCATGTTTATTGTATAGCACTCCGTGTAGACTACCTCTGCCCACCATTTTTTTGAATGCCTTGTTCTGCCAACATTACTCGAACCATCTCCTGTAGAGATCTGTTTTTCATTTCAACAATACCATCTTCCTAAGGAGTGATTGGTACTGAAAATTCATCATGTATTCCAAGATCATCACAAAAGTTGCTTAAATGGGAATTTTCTTATTCTCTGTCATGATCACTTCGAACCCTGACAAATTTTCCTACAGAACTTCCCTTTTCCGTTTGTAGTTTGATCACCAAACTTATAAACACATCCACTATGTTACATTTTTCCTTAAGGAATGATACCCAAGTGTATCTAGAAAAATCATCAACACATACAAACATGTATTTCTTGCTAGTAGTACTAGGTGTATTGACCGATCCCATCAAATCCATGTGTAATTGAACAGAAGAATGGAATGATCGAATTTGTTTATCTTGTTGACATGGTCAAAAAATAATTTCTTTTTTTATGAGTGAGAGAAGGCATACCTCAAACTGCCTTAGAATTTGTAATCAGCACTAATGTTTTACAGTTGATGTGTCCTAGCCTCCCGTGCCACATTTTTCCTTCATCTTCTTTTGAGCTTAGCCACTTGATTTCTTGTTCCAACGGATAGTAGTTGTCTGAAGATCAAATTCTTGAGAATACTTTGTCCTTACCATTTTTGACAATGTATCTGTCTTTATGAAACTCCACAATCATATTGTCATCGCACAACTGACTGATGCTGAAAATATATTCCTTCAAATCTTCAACAAGTAACACACTTGTAAAGGTTGGAAATCCCTCAATGTGTAGTTCTTATTTAACAACTACACGGCTTTTCTTTCCATCACCAAATGTAATAAATCCACCATCATAAGGCTTGATCTTTGTGAGAAACTCATGTGTTCCTGTCATGTGTCTAGAATGTGGAATAAGAGACGTGTGAGCAACAAGACAGATCAGATTTTTGCTAAGGAATACGAACCTTTCTGGCCAATTTTAATCGCAGATAATCATCCATGTTAGAACATGCAGATAGTTTACATCCATTCATAATGTCTCTTAGTAATCTAAGACATTGTTCCCGTATGTGACCTTGATACGATTAGTAGCTACACAACACATGCTTCCTTCGTTGAGTCCTCACTACTTTCTTCTTCGTGTCTTCTACTTCTGCCTTGAAATTTACAGTATCAATTTATGTTTTGTCATAGCCGATTCCCCTTCTATCTCTGAAATTCTTTCCCATAGTTAGAATATCATCTAGTTTTGCCTTACCAGTGTTAAGCTTCAAGATTGCAGCTTTAGCCAACTCAGCCCTTTGAGTAATCTATTTCATCTTTTGTTTCAATTGTTCAACTTCATCTTCTAGCTTATCAACGAGATCTATCAACTATGACCTTTTATTTTCAAGTTGGTTTTTCTCCGTTTTAAAGATTTTATTGGTCTCGACAACTTTCAGCCACCTTCCATACATGTTTTCATAAGAAGTATAGATGTCTTCATCGCTTACTTCCTGGTTATTATCATCACTCGATGTATTACCACTTTGATTCTCTATGTTGGAACATGCCCTAATACCGGTCATCTTCATGCTGGAACATGACTCAATTTCATGCATCCTAGGAATCTTAGCTCCGAATGCAACATAATTACTGGTGAGTTCCTCTTCTTTCTTCCTTTCTTTTCCATCACTCCAAGAGGTAACTTAAGATCGACCTTTCCTTTTTCCAGTGTTAGCACATTCTGCCTGGACGTGTCCATATCCATCACTTTTTCTGCACTGAATTCTTCCAGACTGCTTTGCTTCACTTCTCTGATTTCTTTGGAATTGCTGATTCGATCTTTCAAGACGTGATTTTTTATTGTTTCCAAAATCCTGTGCACGAGGTTGATTTCCACTTTCAACAGTGTTCTCTTGAGATCTTCTATAAATTGCTTTTTTTAGCAATCTTGTGATGTTTTTTTTGTGATCAGTGCCAGTTCTTCAATCCCATTATCACTCTCATCATTATGGTCAATCTTTGAAGAGAAAACTTTGAAAGCCAACTCCTTCTGTAGTTTCTTTGTTGATGGATCAAGAGTCATCTCATAAGTCTGCAATGAACCCATCAGTTCATCCAGTGTCATACTAGATACATCTCTTGCTTCTTCAATAGCGGCAAATTTCATCAAAAATCTTTGAGGCAATGATCTTAAGGTTTTTTTCACCGGTTTTTCCTCCTTATAAGTTTTCCCGAATTGGTATGCCATATTTTCTATATCTCCTAGCTTCCCGTTAAAAATTTCAATAGTCTTATCCTCCTCCATATTTAGTTCCTCAAATTTTGTAGTCAACATTTGATGCTTAGATTCTCGTACTTGAATTGTTCCTTCATGGGCTGTTTGCAGAATGTCCCAAGTTTTCTTTTCCTGATAGCATGTTTAAATGAGTTTGAACTAACTTTTATCCACTGCTGTGAAGATAGCATTTAAAGATTTTGAGGTTTCCATTAAAGTTTTAAGTTCATCTGGACTCCAAATTGACTTATCCTTGAGTTTTTGCTTTTGAGTGCTTGATATCCATCCTTCTATTTTGAACTGGTTTCAGAATCTTCAGTTGTATAATTCTATTCAGTTTCCAGAAAGTGTAATGCCAGTTCATCCACTTAGTTGATGAACAATCTCATCCGAGCCTTCCAATTGTTGTAGTTTGCCCCTTCTAATAATGGTGTCCGAGATACTGAAGCAACTTCTTTGGTCTCCATGGTAAAACCAAATCACACTTTCCTTGACAGAACCAAGGTAAGAGTACGTGATTAAACTCAGATACCAAATGAAATTTTGGTTTTACCTAATTAATTTAAATAAACACTATCGTGTTCTAACAAAAGCTATTAAACCAAGTGTGAAAATAAAATAGTAAAGCAAGGACACACGGACTTGGTTAAGCATTTCGGTGAAAAACAACCTATATTTGAGGGGTCTGGCCTAGTTCAGAATTCCACTAATCAGAACTAGAAAGTACAATGGACACAACTATACTTATCTTTTCTAATTACAACATGTGAATTTTGCAAGCTCCCCTTGCTACTGATCCACCTTGATTAGACTCCCTATGACCTCGATACTCGATGATGTGGGATCTCCTCCTCCGAGGAATTAAGACTTTTGATTATGAAATTACATCAATAGTGTATTGATCAAGTTGGAACACAAACTGAACTCTCGGCTACTCTTAATGGAAGAAATTTGTATGTAGATTTTTTTCTGTTAAATTCATAAGTAGCATGATGTGCCCAATTTATATCATATTTAGGTACATTTGAAGTCTAATTTTGTAATAGATTAGGGATTTAATTTGAAGTAAAGCGACGCTTTATCAATTAGAGGGTTAGGAGGATATCACATGTTCTATGTCCTAATTCTTTGATTTATGAAGTGTTTGAAAGATCATTTTCAAGACTCCTTTTGAAGAGTTCGGGTTTGAAGAGCTCAATATTGAAGAGGCAACGGAAGTTAGAAGAGAAGATCAATTATTCTGAAAATTGGTAGAAGTTGAGCAGAACACTTGACACTGGTCATGGCCAATGACCATGTCAAATTGACATTGGCAGTGTCAAAGATCCCAGTAGCCATTTTATTGCTTTTCTCTTTTAAATTTTAGACTATAAATACCTCCTTCTCTCCCCCATTTCAAAAAAAAAATCTCCTCTTCAAAACCCTAGTTTGCATTTACTCTTCCATATTTTCATCTTTTCTCCAATGTTTACCATGGATTTTTATGCTTTTGTTATGGGTTTAGCTAATTTAGACTAAATATATTTTTGGGAGCAATTGGTAAGCATTTCTAGCACAAATTTGTGAGATTTTATTTCTCCTATTTTGTGCTTTGATTATCAAGTATATTTTATGCTTTCTTGTGAAGTTAATGCATGATTTAGACTAGGATGATCAACTAGTTGATGCTTCTGGGGTAATTATTTGCTAGGTTTTTGGTCAAACCCAGGATACTTTGACTTTTTGTTGTTGTGATTATCGTTAGTTGATGTTAGGTTATAATTGGGTGTGACAACTAATTATGAATATTGATTGATGAAATTGCTTAGATTTGAGATGAATTTGAATGAGTTTGACTAATTATCAACGTGGTTCATTAATAACGATTAGCATGAAGACTGATCCTCGTAGTCGTATTTAGTAGATATTTTTGTGCTATCCCGATATTTCTCCCCTGTAGGATATTTTGTTAGTTTTATTGGTTCTCCATGTGTATTTCTAATGTCATGGAAGTCTATGATGCCGATCATCTAGGGTGAACCGAGGGTAAGGGTTATTGTGTGGCGCCGATTGCTCACTCTAACTACAACCGAGGAGAGACGAGAAATATCTTCACCCGAAAGGTGTGGATAAGTTCTCCACAATATGTGATCAATGCATAAAAATAGGATAATTATTCGATGATCAAAGGATAACTAGAAATGTAAACCAATTGAGCCCAAGACTTGTTATCATCTTAATTACATTTTCGTGTGAGTGTGTTCGTAGTTATATTTTTTTCTCTAATTGTTGTTTAATTTAGCTATTTAAAGTAGTCGAAGTGTTTTCTAAAATCAAAACCCCCCAATTTGGTTACCACACACGTAGAGTGACTTCTTCGTGTGGTTTTTAACTATGTTTAACACTCGATGAAACCCTCTTTTCCTCGTGGATAATCCCAACTTGCTACTATCTACTTTCTAGTAGTTAGCCGCAGTTAGGGCCCATAAATGCCATCTTTGAGAAGTACGATAATGGCCTCCCAAATTTCGGTGCCGCTACCGGGGAAAAGACGTATTTTATTTAAAGTGTTAGCGTAGCTCTTTATTTATTTATTTGGTTTTTTAAAACTTTTTTGTTGTTGACATTTGCTTGATTTTGTGATTGCTAATTGGGATAATTTTGTATTTCTTTGGTTCTTGGTTAATGGTCGATACTCGTACCAATAGACAAGAACCCTTGTACTATGATCCCAATCTTTTGGGTACACTCCAAAGAGCAAGGAGGCTAGCCCATTCTGCTAACCAAGTTATTCAACCACCACCCGAAGTAGTTGCACCAACTATGGTGGATGATACCAGAACCTTGAGGGAGCTTATGGCTCCTGACCTAGAGAGTCAACCACTTTGCACCATCTTCCCCCCTTCCTCCAGAAAATGTCACTTAAGAGCTCAAATTTGGGATGTTTCATTGTCTACCATCTTTCCAAGGGATGAGTGGGGAGGATTCCAACAAGCACTTGTCCGAATTCTACTTTGTAAGAAGAACATAAAGCCAAACGGAGTTCGGAGGAGTATAACATCATGGATGGATATGAAGAGGAAGTTCTTGGAGAAATTCTTTCTGGCATCCAAGTCGGTGGGTATGAAGAAGGAACTAAGCAACATTTCCCAATATTCATATGAATCTTTATATGAATATTAGGAGAGGTTCAAAAGGTTGCTAGCTAGTTGCCCCTACCACCCTTACAAAGAAGGAGATCTTGTGTACTATTTCTTCGATGGTTTGTCCGTTAAAGACACGAGGATGGTTAATACCACTTGTAATGGGTCGATTGCCAACAAGAGCCCAAAAGATGCCTTGGCATTGTTTAAATACATGGCTAATGGGATGAGACAATTTGGTGTGAGAGAAAGGGCAAGGGTACAAAAGCCTCCAAATCCAGAAACCCCCAAACTTGAGGAGCAAGTTCAAGCCTTAGCTTCCACGATGAAGGAGCTAATGAAGGGAAGGATGCATCAAGTCAAAGCTTGTGGGATTTGTTCCATGGATCACCCCACTGATGCATGCCCTCAACTTCAAGATGAAGGGCTTGAAGAAGTAAAGGCAATGGGCTACCAAGGTAGTCAAGGCCAAGGGTTCCAATGAAATTGGGGATACCAAGGTGTACAAGGCCAAGACAGACAAGGTTTCCAAAGAGGACAAGCTCATGAGAAGAAGTATGATCCATACTCCCAAACTTACAATCCCGGGTGAAGAGACCATCCAAACTTTCAGTGGAGAGATGAGCAAGCCGGACAATCAAATCCCCAAGGTGGTTTTCAAGGTAGCCAAGGTGGGTTTCAACCAAATCATCAAGGGGGACAAACCCAATGTCAAGGGAATCAAGGGTATGATCGGGCACTAAAACAAGGCTATCCAAGGGATGAAGGCTCATCTAACCCCCGAGAAGGGAGATCAAGGTCGGAGCACGAGGAGATTATGCATGTCATAACCACAATGGTCACAGATTTAGAAGACTGCTCCTCTGCTAGATTCAAGAACTTGGAAACTCAAGTTAGCCAAATCGCATCTTCTGTGGCCCGGTTGGAGGCTAGGGATTTGGGAAAACTTCCCTCACAACCGGAATTGAACCCGAGGCAAAATGTAAGCTCAATCAACTTGAGGAGTGGGAAAGAAACCAAGGAGGCTGAGAAAATTGTGAAGATCAGGAAGGAGATAGAAGAGGAGCTCGTAGTGAAGGACAAAGAGGTCGAGGAGGTGGCCACTCAACCACCAGAGAAGCGAGAAATCGAGAAAGTCCTTCCACCACCACCTTTTCTGGAGGATTTGAGGGACAAGAATCACAAGGATGAGGATAAAGCCCTTTTGAGGTATTCTGCAAATGTGAGGTAAACATTCCCCTTTTTTATGCTATAAATCAAGTGCCTAGGTTTGCTAAATTCCTGAAAGAGTTATGCACCCCTAAGAGAACTAAAGCATTGAAAATTGTTGGAAACATTAAAATTGTTGGACAAGTGTCGACTATTTTTCAAAAGAAACTACCTCCTAAATGCAATGATCCCGACATGTTCACTATC
Source organism: Rubia tinctorum (assembly GCA_032355605.1). Lineage (NCBI taxonomy): Eukaryota > Viridiplantae > Streptophyta > Magnoliopsida > Gentianales > Rubiaceae > Rubia > Rubia tinctorum. Next base: position 22,945 of record JAULKM010069935.1, read on the forward strand.
CCTTGTGTCATAGGTGGAATTTTTTTTGAAAAGGCAATGATAGATGTAGGAACCTCTATTAATGTAATTCCCTACTCTCTATACAAGACTCTAAACTTTAGGACTTTGCATGAAACTAGGGTGATCATACAACTAGCCGATCATTCCCAAGCTATTCCGAAGAGATGCCGATTTTTATGTTCTCGATATGTTGCATGATGAGAGTGCTTCCCCTATCTTGTTAGGGAGACCATTTTTGAAAACGGCGAGGACTAAGATCGACGTGCATAGTTGTACATTGACATTAGAGTTTGACGAAGAAAAGGTAGGTTATGAGATCTATAAGGATAAAGAGTTTCCAAAGGATAAAATGTCTTGCCATTGTGTCACTATAATTGAAAGTTTGCATGAGCCGCACAATGAGTTTGAGCATTGCCACATATCAACTAAAACTCAACTGGAAAACAAAAAATATCAACGTGAGAGAAAAACACTAAAAAAAATAATAATTTATGGTACCTCAAGAGTATAAATTATTCACTTTGAAAATCATAAAAAAATCAACAAATTATTTTTAGAAAAAAACTACAAATATGAACCTATATCACCGAAAAGCTGCGAACATCAACTCCTATCACATGAACCTCATCTTGAAAATGAAAAACATCAACATAAGAAAAAAGACACTACAAAAATCAACTCAAATCACTAAAACCTCAGTCGAAAAATGAAAAACATCAACATGAGAAAATAAAATTAAAACTACAAATATCAACCTATATCACCCAAAAAGCTACAAACATCAACTCATAACACCTGAACCTCATTCGGACAATGAAAAACATCAACATAAAAAAAAAGACACTACAAACATCAACTCATATTAACAAAATCTCAGCCGGAAAATGAAAAACATCAACATGAGAAAAAAACTACAAATGTCAATCCATATCGCTAAAAAAAACTAAAAAAACATCAACTCATATCAATTATACCTCACCCGAAAAATGAAAAATATCAACATAAGAGAAAAAAAGAAGCTACAGTATCTCAATAATAAAAATTCTTAAAAAAAAGAGAACCCAGTGAAATTTGATTTCGGATTGCCAACCTCAAAGACTAGAGTATTAACCTAGACATTAGAAATACATTACTGAACATACACTCAGTCAAATAATATTAAATCTCAACATGTACCTCAAGAACACAAAATTTTCAAAATAAATGTTCTGGTGGGATTCGAACCCCAGACCTCTAACTTCAAGTACAAATTTCTAACCACTAGACCAGAGAACCTTTGATTGTCATAAACTCAATCAAAATAATAATAAAACTTAGTATATCTCTTTGAAAAAAAAATAAAAAATTAAACCTCACCTCTCACGAGCAAAAGATACGTCGCCGCCCGACGTCACCTCCGTCGGCCGTCGCCAGCGCGTGTCTACACGTGCGACCTTCTTCTTAAATGACGCACGCGGATCTCACTCATGCCGTCACCTTGCCTCTGCCAGCTCCTCCGCTATGCCTCCGTCGCATTCGCCCTAGCTCCGCCGTCGCCTGCAATTAACCACCGCCACAGGAATTAGTCGCGACCTCCACCGCTACAATTAACCGCCATTGCTCTTGTTTTCAAGATCTCACTGGAATTGCAGAGTTGCGACCTCCGTAGGAACTCATCGATCGCAACGCTAGAATCTTCGCCGTTAGCTCGTTGATCTCCGCCGTCAGCACGTTGATCGCAGCACTGGAGGAGAAGAACCGAAGACGGAAACCGACAGTTTTGCGATGAAGAATGGAGGCGTCATGTGGCGGTGGCTGTTTCCGATCGGATGTAGAAAAATTGAAAATGAAAATGTTTTTGTAGTATTTATAGTATTTTGATAATTGCATTGTAGATCCTTAAATTTATTGGCATATTTTTTTAAAAACCCCATCCTAAATAAATTTTCCTATAATTGTATAATAAATCTTGGTTTAAAGTTTAGCTTGTATAAAACAAGATTTTGTGATAAATATATACTTTAAAATTATCTTTAAAAAGAAAGGTAAGACTTTTAATTGCAATTCTGCCTTTGCAACTAATGCCGTTGGTGGAGCTAAAAAGTTAAAACTCCACCCTCTAATGCAAGTTGGGAGATCAAGGCAGCATGGAAAAACTTAACCACAGTAATTAATCAAAATGATCATCAAACAAACTAATCATGGTATCTTTTAGAACGTATCAGAGCAGTGAAACAGACGTTTTAATTAAGCTGTGAAAAATCAAAAGAAGATTCGCGGCCGCTAATTAGTATTTAAAAAGGAACAATTATAACTTGAAGGCAAGGTTATCATTGATCCCACTTCAGCTATACAGGCATGTAAACCCTTGAAATCATTGTGTTTCTAAATTACTCTTTGTTTTATTTAATCCCTTGGAGTATTTACAATCTCTTGAGTCTAAGTGAACTGATTTTCTTGAATTCTTTACTTCTAAATCCAAGTCAGCAAAGTAAAAAAAAGGAGGAAAGGTAAATTTTTTTAAAAAAACAAAAAAAAATAAAAAGTAAGTCAATGTGTAGGAATGAATCATTTATGGCATCATTAGCAACTGGTGAAGTGATGGTATTGGCAGCATAATTAGATATCAAATCAAAGTTATAAACACAGATTAATAAAAGCAATTTGTCTACTAATTGGACAAATGTACAGTGCTGAAAATGACTCAGGAATTAATGACGCACTTAGTATTTTTAAAGCACAAGGGATTCTTATTCAAACACCTCCCAATCAGAGTTTTTTGAGTGTTAAATCGGTTTAGGCACCAAAATGTCAATGATAATGACACATTCTTTCAGTCCCGTATAGTTTCGCTTCATAATTAATTACTTCTTCGCTTAAATGTTTTATTTCATAATTTAGTTAAAAATTATACGAAAAGTGTAATAATACACAAGTCTTAGTTTAAAAATATATATAATGATAGTCTGATGCAGCCATGATAAAGTCTCCGGTTAGACCGCTTAACGACTAGACCAATCATGAAAAATATATTTTAATAATTTTTGGGTCAAATTATAATTATTTATACATTCGGATACATTTTTTTTAAAGTTATAGGAATCTCGTTGCAATAAATATAAACAAATATCAAAGAGATTGTCTCATGTGAATCTGATTAAACTTTAGGTAGGGGTCTTTACACAACTCTAACTTTATTCTAGTTCAAGTGACCTATCTCTAATAATTTTACATAGACCCATCTCTAATACTTTTATAGGGATCTATCTCTAATACTTTTACAAAGACTTTTTTGTCCTATTCCCCCCTCATTTTCCCGCCAGCTGCAAAAATTCAAAAGATATTAAAAAAAAATAGATGGTCTCATGTGAGGCAACCTAAATTTTAGGCATAGACCTTTTATGCAATTCTAGTCATATTCTAGATTCAGAGACCTATCTTTAATAGTTTTACAAGGACCTATTTCTAATAAATTTACAGAGACCTATCAATAATATTTTCATAGGGGTTTTTTGTTCGAATTTTTCCCATCATTTTCCCGCCATATGCAAAAAAATAAAAAAATTATTTTAAAAATGCAAAAATTCAATCTGATCAGTGAATTAAAAATTATAAATATCAGCAAAAAATAGCACAACATCAACAGAAAATCATAAAACATAAACTAAAAAATTGCAACAAAAACTAAATAAAAATCAAATAAAACAGAACAAAACAAAAAAAAATCAACAAAAATTGAAGGGAAAAAAACGTCGACTACAACTAAAAAAAAATCAACTGAAAATCATAAAAATATCAACAAAGCATCTCCTATCAATTTTAAAAAAACTACAAAAATCAACCAATATCAACAAAAAGCTAAAAACATCAATTCCTATCACCTAAACTTCACCTAGAAAATGAAAAACGTCAACATAAGAAAAAAAATACTACAAAAAATCAACCTATACTACCCAAAATTACAAACATCAACTCGTATAACTTAAAACTCACCGACAAAATGAAAAATATCTACACGAGAGAAAAAAAGTAAAAAATATCAACCCATACAACCCAAAAAAACTACAAAAGATCGACTCATATCAACTAAAACTCATCCGGGAAATGAAAAAAAATCAACACGATAGAAAAAAGTTGAAAACGTCAACAAACAAAATACGGTACCTCAAGAGTAAAAATCATTCACTTAAAAAATCATAAAACGTCAATAATTATTTTTCCCCAACAAACTACAAATATGAACCTATATCACGCAAACATCAACTCCTAACACCCGAACCTCATCTATAAAATAAAAAACATCAACATTAGAAAAAAAGACACGACAAACATCAACTCCTATTACTAAAAGCTCAGCTGAAAAATGAAAAACATCAGCATGAGATTTTTTTTTATAAAAACTACAAATATCAATCTATATCACCAAAAAAAAGTTGCAAAACCTCAACTCATATCAATTAAACCTCACACGAATAATGAAAAACATCAACGTAAGTGAAATGTTTTTACAAACATCAACAAAAAAACTACAGTACCTCAAGAATAAAAATTCTTTAAAAAAAGGGACCTTATGAGATTTGATTCTGCGTCACTAACCTCCAAGCCTAGTTCAATAACTACTAAACCAAGACTCTTATTGAATAGACACTCATTTAAATAATATTAAATCTCAGTATATACATCAATAACATAAATTCTTCAAAAATAAAGGTCAAAGAGAGATTCAAACCCCTGACCTCAAACCTCAACAACAAGAGTACTAACCACTTGACCAAAAAATTGATAGAATGTAAAACCCATAAATAATTGTGGCTGTGTGTATTCATATATAGTGAGTACAAAGGGTATACAAGGCAGAATCAGATATGGAAAAGGATATATACAAAACTAACCAGAAAGGGTATTCCTTTCTTAACTTGATTGAAATTGATTTAATATTATACTACCCCTCCTCAAGCGATGCGTGAGACTTGTCGCAAGGCAAAACTTGGACCGTAAGAACTCAAACTGAGGATGAGGTAAACACCTTGTAAAGATGTCAGCAAGATGTT
>JAULKM010069936.1:0-11988 GCA_032355605.1 Rubia tinctorum
TAATATGAATTATAATAATTTATACATTCAAATATGAACAACATTTACTATAAGTTTCAGATTCAAAATAGATTAAATAACTTTCTAAATTAAAAATATTTGAATGAAGTTGAAAGTAAACAATCTGAAATTATTAGAGATGAGTTGAGAAAAGATGAGAGGAGTTGAGAAGGGATGAGAAGAGTTGAGTTGATTGGATCTGAAATTATTTGAGAAGAGTTAAGAAGGGTTGAGAAAAGATAAGAAAAGTTGAGTTGAAATTATTGGAGATGAAATAAGCTGAACTGGATATGACCTTAATTAAGGGTCTTCCACTAGTGGGTACATGCAACCGGATCTAAGAAGTTAAATGTTAAAATCATAGGATATATATGAAACCCACATGACACCAGAATCATCCACGACCATATGAACAAAAAACGTAAAGATTCCACCATCGGATTTGAACTACAAAGATAAAGTATTTAGGGTTTAGACCTAAACAATCCAAGAACACAACTCAAATTAGACGTGGTTTAAAGACATGAATAACATTTCAATTCACCAAAAACACTCAACACACAAAGGTTTTAACATCAAAATCACTCCATGGAATCAGATATAGGAAGAAAAACCATAAAAACTCAGTATCTATAAAAAAAATCCACGACAAAATGCATCAAACCACAGAGAATCAACAAAACCCCCAAATATTTAAACTTTGGATTTCAGTTCATTTGAAAATAACTTACGGGAAAAAAGCTGAGAGCAGAATGCAAAAAAACATCTAAAAGGGTTTACAAACAACTCCAAAATGAAAAACGGGGCGGAGATATAAACAGATTACGGTTTGATCTAGTGTCAGAGTAGAGAAGAAATGAAGAAATGAAGAAATGAGAGGAGGAGAGGAAGAGTTTTTATGAGAAATGAAGAAGATGAGAGAGGGGATGAGAGCATTGGATGGAGAAATGAATGTGGATCGTTGGGCGTTGGAATTGATTAAAGCTAGGAATAGGACCCACAACTCTAATAAAACTGAGCATGCGTGGGATATTACTCAAACCAGCACAAGACATCCCATTCCACAAACCTTCACCTCAAACCCTAATCCATTAAGAATCTCAAAATTTCTGCCTTTTAATTGGGTTGCAAGGGCAACACTGTAATTTCACCTTAAGTAAACTGTCCTATTTTTTTTTAAAAAATAAAAATTGCAATTTATGGTGGAACATCCCAAATAAGAAACTGCATAGTTTAAACTGCGACGGATGAAGCGCATGTTTAGTAGCTGAAACTCATATTCTAAAAAGTTATTTACATGTATCGAACGCTCTTTATGCTTTCTTTTTTATACTCTTTTGATTAAGGGAGTACAATTTGTTGACTATTGCTCGTACAACAAAATGAAGATTAATGGCGTGCTTCAGGTAATATAAATTAATATTTTCTGAGCAGACAAAAATATGTAAAAAAAATATTTGAAACTTTCCCTTAAGATTTTAGATTACACATCCGATGAGGATTGATTTGCTTTTCTAAAACAATGTTTTCGGAAATACTTCCTGATTGATCAGCCAAATGTTTGACTTGAAGACAGATAGGGCACAGTTCTGTAGACATTTTCAAAGCAAGGATTATAAGATAACATATTTATAAATAAACAGCTTATATCTACATCAAGAAACTTTGAGCAACAATCCAGCTAGCAAAATATTATTATTTTTATACAAAATTTCCTTCGTCGTATAATATTTTTTCTCTTTGAATAATTCAGCTACAAGACAAGGTAGACGACGAGCAAGGTTGACTATTGGACGATCCACTCCTCCGCCTCTTCGCCGGAAAAATCCGCTGGAAATCGCCTTTCTCGGCAACGCGCCACTCCTCCACAATCCTATGATGATGGTGATGGTGGTTGAACGAGAACTGGTGCACCACCTCAGAGCCTTCATGATCATCGAATAATAGCCCGTTGGATAAACTGGCCATTAGTCCACGCCCCGGCGGCTTAGACTTCCGGCGACCGGCCCCCACCGGCACGTTGCGAAGGGCGCCGCCGGCAGTCCAATACCTCTGGCAGTTCTTGCAGAAGTGTCTGGGCTGGTTGACATTGTAGTTGTTGAAATAACAAAACTTGGTTTCCATGCTTTTGCACCTAGGGCATGGAATGATCTTGTCCGGCCTTTTTTCGGATTCTTTGCTGTTTTCGTCTTCTTCGATTTCTTCTTCTTGTTCATGTTTTGTTTCTCTAACATGAACTGAAATTGTTGCTCCAAACAGCTTGATCCCAGCTGAGTTATTTGGACTACAATCACCACCACCAACCCTCTCTGTCATTTTCATTTTATGCAACTGGATGCGTGTTTTTTTATGCAACTACAATCTTATGTACTATGTTTCTGTCTTGGAAAAAGGAAGAAAAAATAGTTGAGTTTGATGATAAGTGAGCACTTGGGAAATGGATATTGGTGGTACTTATATAGAGAGATTTGGTGGCGATCAAGAAAACCTTTACCCTCAGAAAAGGAAAAAGTGAACAAGGATGCCTAGGACTACAAATATAGCGAGATAAAGTTCCAATTAAATAGAATTTAATAAATATTATGCGTATAATTAGTTGGATGAAGAGTCCGTCTCTTGAAAAACGATCTTTCCGTAAGTTATAAAAAATTCAAAGTTTAAACTGCAAATTAAAAAAAACCAAGATGAATTTTTTGGATTGCATTAATCGGGTCATAAACTTATAACTGATGCACGTTGCTTAATAAATTTTTAATATTATAACTAAAATCTTTTAGGTTTCTATAATTGTAATTTCAATCTCTTCTTTCACTTTGCCTATGAAAAAACTATTTTTCCTAACAATTTGCCTTTTGAACGATACAGGCATATAGATAAAAGTTGAGCACATCCGAAAGCATCTACAAGAGAAAAAAGTGAACAAGAGGGTCTACTTAGCTAGGATATTACTACTCCCTCCGTTCCATGTCAAATTGCACAGAATCCTTTTCACGCTCATTAAGAAACTTGTCTAACTATTAATATCTTTAACTACGTATAATATCGGCAAACAAAAAATTACTTTTCAAAAACTACTTGTTATGACGAATCTAACAATATCACATACGATATTATTATTGTTTATATATTTACTCAAATATACGGTTAAAGTTTGATAGAGAATAGTGTCAAATAGTAAGTGTGCTATTTGATCTGGGACGGAGGGAGTATTAGAATTTATACATAGACGAAAAAGTTAAGGGATTTGATGGGGATTTGTTTGGATGCTTTTGGTTTCTGCACTAATTCAGGGTGAAAGTCGCTCTGTTTACTTGCAAAAGCGAGGGTGATTATAAATAATAGATTTATTTATACTAAATTTGTAATAATTGCATTATAGGAGATATAGTATGGATCTTGAGTGAGTTGTGCTCACTTCCGACCATTTCAATCAATAATTTAACTATTTATTTAGTTAATTTTGACCATAAAATTGAATTAGTGTTTAAATATAATTACTCTTGTGTGATACCTTAATAAATTTATTTTAACATATATTTTCAAAATTTCGACTTTCCATAAAATTAAATTATACTAAAAAGAGATATTACGAATTAAATATTCTTCAATTCAACTGATGAAGTCAAACTGTGTAGTTTGAAATGAAACCGAATGAGTAGTATAATAAGTATTATTGGAAAGTTTCATCTAGGATATTTATCTAATTTTGATTCATTTCGGGTACTTTTATTTTGCATTTTATTTGGATACCTAAATTACACTCCCTCTGTCCCAACTGAACTTGCACTCTTACTTTTTGAACATTATTCTCCATCAAAACTTAATCGCATATTGAATAGATATTTGAACAATAACATTAACGTATATGATATTGTTCAATTCATCGTAACAAATATTTTTTAAATATTAACTTTTTATTTTACGATATTATACGTAGATAAACATATTAACGGTCAAACATGTTTCTTGAATGACATGCAAAAAGTAAGAGTGCACCTCTATCTGGCATGGAGGGAGTACACCATGTCTCATTTTAGGTGTTTAAGTTAAAAATTGACCGCTAATTAAGGTGGTTAGTCTGGAGATGATGACCAAAACAGAGACAAAGGCAAAACAAAATTAAGAAAAGAAGAAGAAAGATGGTGAAATAAGGAAAAATGAGGGATTAAATTATAATTTTAAGTTAATCCATCTTTTGATCAGATGAAATTAACTTATTAGTGTTTATATATAAAAAGTTTATAAATATACTAATATAAAAATTCAAAGGGTACATGAAAATTAGCGAATATACAAGTTTGACATTTCATTAAATGTAATGAATATTATTTAAGACAGTTTTATGTTAGGTGGGTTAAACTTTAGGTAGGGAACTTTATGTGATTCTATTTCTATTCTAGTTCCAGAGACATATCTCTAATAATTTTACAGACACTTATTTCCAATGTGTTTTTCATAAACTTATATCTAATATTTTTTTCAGAGATTTTTCTTCAATTTTTTCAAGATTTTTCCCTCCAGCTCCAATCTGCAAAAATATTGGAAAAATAAAAAAATTTAAAATTAACAAAAAAACAATATGATCATCGAACTGAAAATTATAAAAATCAGTTACAACTAGCAAAATATCAATTGAAAATCATAAGATGTTGGCTAAAAATTGCAACAAAAGATATGTAAAAAATATTTTTAAAAATAAACAAAAATTGTTAAACATCGAATTCAATTAACAAAACATCAACTAAAAATCATAAACATCATAAAATGAAAATCATAAAACATCAACAAAATCTTAAATTATCATATTTTCTTATAAAAAATTGAAAACATCAACCTATACCACCCAAAAAATAGATATGATCCACTCCTAATACCTAAACCTCACCCAAAAAAAATGAAAAATATTAACATGAGAAAAAAGACACTCTAAACATCAACCTATATCACCGAAAAAAGCAACAAACATCAACTCCTATCGCATAAACCTAACCTAGAAAATGAAAAATATCAACATGAGAAGAAAAAAAGTTTAAAATATCAACTCATATCACCCAAAAAACTACAAAACGTCAACTTATATCAACTAAACCCACCCTAAAATGGAAAACATCAACATGAGAGGGAAAAAAAATAAAAACATCAACAAAAAAACTACAGTACCTCAAGAGTATAAATTGTTTCCCTATAAAAATCATAAAACATCAACAAAGCTTAAATCATCAATTTTTTTATAAAATAAATACAAACATAAAACTTTATCGTCCGGAAGCTACAAACATCAACTCTTATCACCTAAATCTCATCCGGAAAATGAAAAACATCAACATCAGAAAAAAAGACACTACAAACATCAACCTATATCATCGAAGAAAGTACAAACATCAATTTTTATCACCTAAACCTCACCTAGAAAATGAAAAATATCAATATGAGAAGAAAACAACTAAAAATATCAACCCATATCACCCAAAAAACTGCAATACATCAACTTATATCAACTAAACCCCACCCTAAAAATGAAAAATATCAACATGAGAGGAAAAAAACTAAAAACATCAACCTAAAAGCTACGGTACCTCGAGAGTATAAATTCTTCACTATGAAAATGTTAAAATATCAACAAAGCTTAAATTATCATTTAAAAATTTAGAAACATCAGCCTTTATCACCCAAAAACTACAAATCTCATATCACCTAAAGCTCATCCAAAAAATGAAAAACATCAACATGAGAAAAGAGACACTACAAACATCAATCTATATCACCAAAAAAACTACAAACATCATCTCCTATCACTTAAACCTTAGCCGAAAAATAAAAAACGTTAACATGACAAAATAAAATAAAAAAAACACAAATATCAATCCATGTCATACTAAAAACTACAACAGATCAACTCATATCAATTAAACCTCCCCCGAATAATGAAAACACCAACATGAAAGAAAAATAAAGGCTACAAACCTCAACCAAAAAATCACAATACCTAAAGAATATAAATTCCTTAAAAAAGATAACCTAGTGGGATTTGAACCTAGGCTACTGACCTCAAAGTCCAGAGTACTAACAACTACACTAGGGAACAATTCTGAACATACACTTAGTCAAATATTATTAAATCTCAGTATATGTTTTTGAAATAAATAAAAGACAAAATTAAACCCCACCTCTCACATGCAGAAGCTCCGTCGCCATCGTCGTCACCGTCCATCAGCAAGGTCAATAACAACGCGCGAGTCATCCCGTCCATTCATTCGTGTGCATCTCACACATAGCATGCATCTCACGCCCTTCTTCTTCTTCTGCGTTTCATCATTGTTATTCTTTAGCACCATTCTTCGTCGTGACTCAGTTGTCATCGTCATTCCTTTTCCAGATCGTGTTCACTCTGTTGTCGCGCTCCTCTTCCTCCTCACAGATTCACCGCTCGCTAACGGTGCCTCCGTTGAAGACGTGATCTCTGTTGAAGCATCAGAGATGGAGCGCCTCTTGCTGTTGGAAGCGTCGACTCTCACATCGGGAGCGTCGTACAACAACGTCTCTCATATCGGAAGCATCGTGTTTCAGAGATTGATGATGGAAACAAACATAGCAGGTAAAAATTGGAAAATGGAGAAGATCGGTAGAAATCCAGCAGAATTGCAACAGAGATCTGGCAAACAGAGAAGATCAGCGGTGGCAGCAGAAATCCGTCATCCAGCGGAACTTTAGAGCGGCGGATTCTGACAAAAATAGAAATGAGAAATGAAATAAATATATGAAATTGTGATATTTAAATATGGACCAAAAGTTTCAATATTTACAATAAAAGTCCTCCAGTTTTTCAACATTTTTTTAAAAAAATTCATCCAATAGAAACTTATAGTAATTGCATAGTGAACCTGGCCCTAAAGTTGGACTGCTTATAACAAGACTTTGTGATATTATTTTTTACATAGCATATATATTATTTTAAGATGAGGAAGCTTAAACTACTACTCCTTCCTTTCAGCCAGTTTTGCCCTATTTACTTGTGTCCTAGATTTTAAGAATTGTTGATGCGGCAGAGAATGATTATGGTAAAGTAGGGATATTTAGTCTTAAAGTTGTTAAAGTGAAAGATAATATTTTGGGAATTTAACAATATAATTTTTTAAAGCATTTCATTATTTGTATGACAGACTGAAATAAAAAGTATGCCAAATCTGGTGGGACAGAGGGAGAGCTATTTTAAGAAATGGGCCAAAATGAGAATTTGGCCAATATAAGTGGCTACCGACGTCGGTCATTCGTCTCACCTGATTTCTGTTATATTGAAACAACTACCCATGTTGATCCCGCTGTCTGTTCAACCTAAACCGCTACCAATGTTGCATTTAGTGTATATTCAAGAGACGCCGGTCACAGGTCTAACCTGATTTCCGTTCAACCAAAACCGCTACCGGTGCCGGTCTCGTTGTTTGTTGAACCGAAAGTGGGTGCGATAGGTGACCGACGTTGGTTGATTCAATTTTTTTTAATTTAAAAAATTACATAAATCAAAATATTACTCTTGTCAATCAAACTTCAGTTGCATTGTCAATTGGACCGACGTCGGTAACCCATCAGTCATATTATTTACTTAAATTTTTTGGACTTTTTTATCAGGTTTTTAAACCAAAATTAATAATGCTTTTTGCTCGCCTTTTCAATAACCGAAGTAAAAAAAACTTTTTACTTTGATTATTTGCTGAAAAAATTTGAAGAAAAAAAGTGAGTTTTCTTACATTGTTAGTCTCTCTGATCACGTTATTACAATTATTATTAGTCGGATTGACATGTTATTTAGTTATTCTTACAATGAACTATGCAGATTGAATTTCAATTTCATTTAATATAATTGCGTATGGACACTTTTGCTAACAATTTAAAAAATATGAATGGGACGGAATAATTTAGAAATTGAATTAAACTACATGTTTCAAATAAGGAAAGTACATTTATAACCCTACATAATTGACATAATTGTTAATATAACCCTCTGATGTTCGAAAGTGCCAATATAACCCTAGACAATGAAGTGCAAAACCAACTATTCAAGAAAAAGTTGGTTGGAATTCTATGAAATTACTCTTTTGCCCCTCTGGAAAATAAAAACAGTGAAATGAATGTAATTCCCCTAAACCTTAACCCCTGCCCATCATCATCTTCTTCTCGTCTACAACCACTTGTCTTCTTCTTCTCATCTTAAGGAAACCTCATAGCCTTCTTCTTCTGTTTGTTCTTCTTATTCTTCTTGTCCCATCTCTGTTTGTGGTCGTATTCTTTTTCTTTGATGTCTTCTTTTTTTCCGTCACCTTTTTCTTCTTCTCGTCCCATTTGCATTCGCCTTATTCATTTTCTATGGAACGGTGACAGGGCTGGTGCATTGGTTTTGGAGACGCTAGGGTTTTAAGGCAGCAGTGGGGCAGAGGTTTAGCGAGGCAGCAGTTGTGACATGGTGGGTATCACGGCAGTGGCAGATGGATTTGGTGGTTGGGCGAGGTTTTCAAATCAATCAGTGGTGAGGTGGTATGGCGACGATGGTGGCGTGGTGAATAGGTTTGGATTTGTTGTTGCAGTGGTGGACGGGGTTTCCGACATGTTGGTGGTGAGGTTTTTGGCTTGGTGGTGGGCAAGTTGCCTGAAATGGTGGTAGGTGAGGTTTTCAGAACAATCGGGAGCAGAGGCAGTGGTGGAGCAGCGGTGGTGGGCAAGTTCCAGGAAATGGTTGTGGGCGAGGTTTTCAGAATAATCGGGAATAGCGGCAGTGGCGGAGCAACGGTGGTGGGTATGGGTAAAATAGTCCCCAAAATTTTAACTTTTGGCTCGAGGGGCAGTTTTGTCATTTTAAGTTCACTCAACGGCGTCCATGTTAAGATCAACGCCAAAAGTTTCACTTTGGGGTTATATTAGCACTTTCATTAAATAGTTAGGGTTATTTTTTATTATTATTTTACTTTCAAACAATTGAGAGTTATATTAACATTTTTATAACTACATAGGGTCCCATTAGTATATTAAGCTTTAATAATTTGGCATATATAATACCAAGAAGCTCAATGAAAGAATCAATCATTTGAAAATGTTGGGTAAAATGTCTGACAACCATTATAATGAGTGGAATTAATATCCAACCTGACCAGCCTCTAGCATAACTAATATATTGTAAGAATATCATTTCATTGATGAACTTTTTGGAAATTCATCAATTGATTCAGTTCTGTTCAGCAAAAATTTAATTGATGAACTTCATTTAATTTAATCAGATTACTAAGTATTTTCAATAAACTTATTTTAGTTTAATTCAGTCAATTTAAATCAGTTCGTTTCAATTCAATTTAATCTAGATAAGATCTAGATAACCAAGCCAACAACTACGATTATATGTTTTAAATATTTTGTAAATATGAGTATGTATCATAAAGTTTATTTTAGACTGACTAATCACTGGACAAAGTCATTTTAATATTTATGTAATTAATAATGAGGCGATTTAATGTTTATTTAAATTTATTGTAACGTAGTTACTCCCACTATTTTTCTATTTATGACACCATATGTTTAAGTGCTTGGATTTAGGTGAAGAAAATGAATAGATGAAATTGAATGTGAAAAGTAAAAAAGTAGAATGAGTGGATGAAATTGAAAGAATCTTTCCAAAAATGAAAAGAGTGTCAAATAAAAGAAAACATTCATTTATAATAAGTGTGTCATAAATAAAAAAACAAAGAGAGTACTATAACTTTGAAAACTTTTAAAATGTATCGCATTGTATAAATAATTGTAATTTAACCCTAAAAATGATTGAAACAATTTTTTTTATAATTGATCTAATCGTTAATCGATCTAACAGAATTGTTTGTCCATAAGTTTTTTTTTTTGAAAATTTCTCCATACGTATTATTTAGAATGCAAAAAGAGCCATGAATAGTTTATTTCTATAATTCATTAAATCCAGCGACGTAAAAAGAATGAACAGAGATATGGAGAGCCGCCAAAAGGAGCTAAACTGAAGAGTTGGACCAGACGGGTAGGGCGTTCGATGCGGAAAAGGATGGGGTGGAAGAGTTGATAGCGAGGTTTTATATAAAACGTCATAATGGTGTTTCGTTGAAAGTCCCTCCCAGATAGGTTGTGTCCAAAGGTGTTCCAAAGTGGAGCATAAAGCTAAAAGACATAAAGCTAAGCATTCCATTTTTATTGACTAAATTATATTATAGTTATAGGAAAGTGCAATCATGCCCCCGATTTTTTATTTGTGTATATATACCTTTCAGTTTTTCATACACCTATCTTAGATTACAGGGGTATATTTGTACTTTTAAAAAACTGGGAGGATTATATGCGTACTATTGAAAAACTGGGAGAGTTATATGTGGACTGTTGAAAAACTAGGGAATATATGTGTACTAAATAAAGAACTCGGACACAAAGACACTTTACTCATTATACTATTATTCATCTGATGTGTATAAGCATATGTATGTGTGTGTTTTGTGCTTATACATGTACAGAATATAACTTGGAATTGCCCCCTTTTTTTACAGTAATAAGTATGTAGAGATGATCAAGGATGAGATTATGATGACACGTCATCATCATGTGCCCTCTGAACATATCCCTTCACTCTTAAGTATGCGAATCATTGCATTTAAGTCCAAAGATGCTTAGCATGATTTCAGAGAGGATTACTAAGATAATTTCGGGTGGATTAATAAATGAAATTCTTCCCGAAAATAGTATTTTAGATAAATTAACCTTTTTATCTATATATAATTTTAGAATTTAATGAAATTATAAAAAGAAATTGTTGAGTTGTATCGATCCAATCCATAGATTGAATTTCTCCTCCCAAATTGGGCATATGCGTGAATGTAGAGTAGAAATAGGAGATTGTTGAGTTTGGAAATTCAAAATTTAAGCCTTCCCTTTTCATACAAAAAGGAAGGAAATGAAATGATTAACTTTTGAATTTCTGGAAGGGAGAAGGAGGAGAGAAAATAGGAAAGTTAGGAAAAGAGAGGAGGAAAATATAGAAGAGGCAATAAATTAATTACATGCGCCATATGATTACCTATTTAAATTATCTATTTTAAAATTTCCTAAGTGGGCTGAACCGTGAAATTTTTTTTTTAAAAAAAATTACCTCTTGGAAGATTAGGACGAGCATCTATGTTGGGTTTGATTTCTCGCGGGGTACATCACTACCCCGGTCTAAATGGTTCTGGGATTGGATTCACTCAGCACCAGGCATGGAGGTGATTACTTTGTCTATGCATCTGTTGTGGCAGATATGGATTCAACGAAACGCAAAATTATTTCAGAATCAGCAATCGCCACCGCATATTTGGGTCAATATCGCACAATCAAACAATATGGCGCATAGGTCTAGCTGGAGATTCAAGGATGCAGAGGACGTTGATGCGGATGAAGTAGCTGAGAATACATAACAACAATGCTAGTACCATTTACCACTGGCGATGCCAACAATCAAAATAGACGGAGCCTTTTGGAAAAACAAGCTTCATGGCAGGGGCGGAGGTGCAAGGGGGCTGGAGGGGGCTCCAGCCCCTGACAAGCTAAAATTTACGGGTATTTTTAGGGTAAATTTTTTTTAAATTTTTTTTCCAGCCCCCTCCAATATAAAGAAAAATTGATGATTTTTTTTCCTTTGCATATCAGCCCCCGCCACGAATTCTTTCTGGCTCCGCCCCTGCTTCATGGTGCAGCAGCGTGGCCGATTATTCATAGCCTGAAACTTCACGGATCTGAGCATCGCCACTGGCGGCAGAGGCGATTGCATGTTTAAGAGGAATCAAAAGTGCACTGCAACAGGGGTTCAGAGAATTTCAGGCCTAGACCGATTCATCCACACTAGTTTTTGTTACTCCCTCCGGTTCTCTAAGAGTGGCACCCTTTCTTTTGGCACAAGAATTTATGAATGTAAAATTAGTGGTTGAGAATTCATTGAAAGAGTAAAAAGTAAAT
>JAULKM010069947.1:0-11988 GCA_032355605.1 Rubia tinctorum
AAAAGGAAAGTGTGCCAAATTCACAAAAACAACCAAAAAAGGAAAGTGTGTCACTTCCAATGAAACGGAGGGAGTATTGTACTTTTTATATTTTTACATTCAAACACACTTTATTACATGTTTTAACTTAGAGAAAGTCTCATGTTATACCGATTAACGATTAGACCAATCATGAAAAAACTCGTTTCAAAAACTTTTAGGCTCAAATTAAACATTATTGTAAATTTTAAAAGTTTTTCAAAGTTATAGGAAACTCACTGCAATAAATAAAAACAAACATCAAATCGCTTCATTAGTTACAATAATTATAAAATGACCATGTCTGACGGTTCGTCGGTCTAAAACAAGACTTTGTGTTTAACTTATAAAATACAACTTTTTTTAAAATACAATTTTTAAGTTAAAAAGTAAAGTGACGTGTCTATAAGTTTATTGACATGCCACATTTCCTTAGATTTCCCCACTAGTAAAATGCATGACGTGATTTAGAAAGTCCCTTATTTTTTGTACTCCTTCCGTCCCAACTCAAATTGCCCACTTTCCTATTTGACACGTCCCACCTTAAATTGCAACTTCTGCAATTTACTAAAATGGCCTAGTTGACCATGTGTGATTTTCCCATTTTGCCCTTCCAACCCAATGTAATTGGCAAAAAAAATTGGGTTGGTTAATGGGCTAGGGTTTGAGCTGGCTTGGTTATAAAGTGGATGTGTGTTCTGGGCTTGGGTAATATCCCGCGTGTGCATCTTTATTAAAGTTGTGGGTCTCGTTTGATTCCTAACTTTAATCAAACC
Organism: Rubia tinctorum; assembly: GCA_032355605.1. Taxonomy (NCBI): domain Eukaryota; kingdom Viridiplantae; phylum Streptophyta; class Magnoliopsida; order Gentianales; family Rubiaceae; genus Rubia; species Rubia tinctorum. The sequence goes on from JAULKM010069947.1 coordinate 795, forward strand.
AGCATTTCACATTCATTTCACTCTCTAGCGATCCACATTCATTTCACATTCAAGCGCTCTCATCTTATCTTCGCTTCTCTATGATCTTCTTTAAGTTTAACTCCAATGCTTCCTCTAGCTCACTTCTCTCCCAATTTGCTCTCTTCTCACACCTAATGAAACCTTAACCTCTTCATTCCTCTTCCCTGATCTCATTTCGCAGTTGTTTTTAAACCCCTTTAAACTGTTTTTTGAGTTGTGATCTTGGTGTTTTCGGCCAAAGCGTAAGTCTTTTGCTTCTTAGCTGAAATCTGAAGTTGAAATGTTGGGATTTTTGTTGATTTGTCTATGGTTTGATGTTTTTTGTTGCGTATTTGAGATATATACTTGGTTTTTAGCCTTTTTCTTCTTAGACACGGTTGCATGAAGCGTTGTTGAAGTTAACACCTTTTGGATCACGTTTTTTTAGCCGAATCACTAGTTGAATGGCTGCCCTAGTTAGTACAATAGTACTCTCTCTTTAATTTGTCTAAGAGCATCTCCAACGGACGCAACCTTTGCGTTCTACATTGGACTGCTCCCAAAACTTTCACTCCAAGAGAACGGTATTTTACCGTTTGAAACTTTGCGCAGCTACAGTAGCACATCATATTCACCGTATACTGTACCTACAGAAACTCTTCTTTCCCTTTCTTTTTTGTCTTTTGCTTTGGATTTTATCCTCTTTCCGAAAATTTTCTTTCTTTGTATTTATTTCCTTATTTCTTTTATGTATCTTGTTTACTATTTCATATCTTATACATCTTTTTTAATTAAATATTATACATGAAGGGGTATATTTTAGCTACAAAACAGTTTTAAAATATAAAATATAGAATGTAGTGTATCTTTCTTTCTTTCTATCTTTTCTTTATTTGTATTTTCCTAATTTTTTTACTCTTTTATAAATTGTATATTTATAATTATATGTGGATTTATTATATTTTAGTTATGAAATAAAGTAAAAGTATACAACAAGTAGTGTAATATACATAAAATTGTAAACAAATTCTTTATTAATGGATATATAAAATTTAGAATTGTGTTATAATTAAAAAACATAAAAACTATGAAATTTATATTTAAAACAATATTTATTGATGAAATAAAAATTCAAGGTAAACATATAATTGTGATAAGTTTATAATATGACAAAAGATTTAAAAAAATAAATTTAACTTCAAAAGAATATTCTTTTTAGAGAAATATATAGAGTAACCATTAGAGTAAATACACTGTAGCAACGGTAAAAAAACTACCATTGCAACTGAAAAATAGAATAAATCATTGAAGATGTTCTAAAGTACTGACTATCCTACGTCTCTTGTAAGATTGCCTAACGGTGATACTAATAATAGTAAATGTGTTCTTATAAATAAAGGTTGGATTAGTAATTATTTATATTTTAAAATATAAATTTTTATTTTAAAAAAATACTATGAAAACCTCATTGTAAAAAATGAAAACAAGTATTAATTAGAAAATGACTTTGTTGAACTGTATAAAAGCAAGACTTTGTGCAATAGTTAACTTAAGAATAGAAAAACAAGCGGAGACAATAGCATATGAAGGAAGAACTAATAAAGTTGAGGATAAATCACTTAATAAAAAGGCCAAGAACAAGACTAATGGTTCCCAACAGTCCTCCAAAACCATGATTACAAGGTTTTATGCATCATGAATAAAATAAACAAGTCAGTAGTCTACCTTACAGTTTCTGTTGCTCTACATTGACCAGAAATTACTCATACAATTTGCTCCAAAAACAAAAGAAGACATGGAAGTGAACTCCTCCTTACCTTGGAGGTTCAGAGAGTAAGAACGAAGGATGGGGCGTCGCTTCTAGGCCCGGCCACAGAGCGATAAACGTAGACTTTATCCACATCGACTCTCTCTTCTTCGTCTTTCATCACCTCCACATTCAACCTCGGCTTCTCCTTTGCCAGTAATTGGCAGCCATTCATCGTGACATTACAGGCCGACATCCAGAGGGAACGCATTGACTCATACTTCTCCAATCCTGATAGCAGGGCCTTGTCCCCGAATGGAGAATCTCTTATTTCCAGCTTCCTCAGCTTAGGACAGCCCTCGAGCACACACTGCATCCCCCGATCACTGCTTCCAGCAAAAGCCACTGAGAGAGTCTCGAGATTCTTCGCGTATTTGCCAATGTACTCAAATGCGAGGTCAGTTAGGAGCCCGGACACTGAGAGCCTCTGGAGCTTAGTGCACGTTTTTACCACAGCGCCAAAAGCCTCATCCATGGGCTCATTTGTCAGATAGTCAGGTTGTGCGGGGGTCATAATGCAGAGACGAAAATGGGTGAAATCAGGGCAGTTCTGCACAATGGTGGCAATAGCAGCATTCGTCATCTGTTGACAGAAGTATAGAACGTAGTGGAGCTTCCGGCAGCCCTGAGAAACTGCAAGGAAACCCGATTCAGACACCCCGTGGTTGGTGTCTTCATCAAAAGGATCGGCCGGGAAGACCCTGAGTTCTTCAAGTAAGGGACAGCAAGAACCTAGAGCCTCTAGTCCCTTGTCTCCAACTGTGTCAAGGACCTGGATTATAACAATCATATCAGACCCCCCCTAAATTGCAAATTGTACACAAACAAAAAACTGACTGTTTTCTGAAAAAGAGAACATCATTGCGAAAATCTTTTCAACACAAGGACCATACAAACACAACGACTCTTAGGAAATAAGTGAGCAAAAAGTTGCAAATCATGACAAAGGGACTACATTATGCGATTTAACATTTAAAGAAATTGAAAGTTTCTAGTTTCCTATTTTTATGAAGGTGATCATTCCAATCATATTTCAACATAGATCAGGAAAGACCAGAAAGCATAAAATGTTGCAGATGTGGAACATAATTTGATGAACGGAATTTCTTACCCAGAGGCGCCGCAGATTAGGACAGTGAGCGAGTAACTCAGCGAATTCATCAGTGCGAAGTGTTGCATAGCTTAAGTTCAAGAAAGTCAGACTAGAACAAGCTGGATACAGAGCCGGAATATAAAGGTGAGAGGCGTCCCATAATCCTGCAAGCGTATGCAAATTTTTGCAGTTTCTAAATGCACTCTCGAGCTCTGGATACTGGGGATGTGCAGAATCTTGCTGGAAAGAACCTGTACCAAGCTCGATCAATTGAGGCGCATGTACAAGCAGGCGTAGCAATCCCTCCAAGGTGATGCCTTTGTTAACCTTCAGCACCTTTAAGCCTTTGCACCGGCTCACGAGTCCTTCAAGGGCATCAAAACTGACCTCGCTGTTCAAGCTGGCGAAGTTCAGTATTTCCAGTGATGTAAAGTTTTCAGGAAAGCAACTTAGCCAACTTCCATCGATGTCATCTATGGCATTTTCCTGTATGTCCAGCTCTATCAAGTTCCTGCAAAAAAGAAAAAAAATGAAACCTAATTTGAAGATACAGGATTAGAGACACTTAACAATTTGCGAAGAAGAAAGTTGGAAGTGGCATGTTTAGAAGCTATGAATAATAATTTCAAAGGATGTAACTGGACAGTCAACCAATAACATACAAAATACAATTGCTCAATTATTTGGAGCAGTAATAGGCATTGACAGAGAGAAGTCACAATAACACAAAACACACGTATGTTAAAGGGTTGAGCTCATGTCCAAAGTTAAGTGCTTTCCTAAAAAGTATACACTTATAAGATTTCATTTAGACAACAATTTACAGATGGCTGATCATGGAATCATCATGTGTATGGTTCCTAATGAAACTTCTTACCCCATCAAGATACAAATCAGTCCAACCACAAAATTCACGCCCACAATCAACAAAAGGGAACACAAGCAAACACTTGTTCGCATTAAAATGAGCTTAAATTTGACATAAATTTGGCATTGTCCTGAGTATGATATCAATGAAAGCCTATCCAACTAAATGATCTTAAATGAGTTGAAAGTCACAACAAAATGGAAGGAAAAAAGAATTTATGAAGTATAAGAGCACTGAACTTCCACTACAATCCCTACTGTTTTCATATGGAAGGCAAAATTTTGACAAGTATCAAAATCCGGGATACGAAGACTAATCAGAAGCAATGGATTACAACACTACTAGATCTTAATTGCAAGATATGAATGAAGTGGAAACTAAACTAACACAACCAAACAGCAGTTATATTTACATAAGTAACCGGAAACATGATGATAAAGCGCTCTTACTCGCAATGAGTGGCGATTGCTTCCAGCCCATCAGTACTGAATCCATCACAGCAAACCAACGAAAGAGCTTTGAAGTCGGGGAACGAAGTAGCAAGAAACTCCAAGCTCTCATCACTCACAGTCATTCTCTTCAATCTCAACTCCTCCAGAAAGGGGTATGCTTCAGCAAACACCACAAGCCAGTTGTGAATGTTAGCTCCCCAATTCTGAGGAACAAGATTGAAATCAGAAAACCTCGGCTTCCCCTTAAGAGTGACACTCTTAATCTTGGGAAACCTTTTTGCCACAATCTCAGGAGAAACAGAGTAGCAGTTGCCTATGAAGATCTTCCTGCGGCTCCGACGTTCGGCATCGTACCAGTCTTTGCAGACTAGCGATGCCGAACTTCTGTCGAAAGACGACTGCAGCAAAGACAGGACAATCTCCAGTGCCTCATTTGAGTTCTTCGGTTTAGCTTCATCTAGATCCATTTCCAGCAGCTGAATCTAAGTCCTACATTGGAGCATTCAGATTTCAGAACCCATTATTCAGATTGACTAAACCAGACAGTATATGAACTATGAACACAAATGGATCATGGAAACATGGAGAAATCTAAAGATGAACAAGTACAAGTACCTTAAAAATACCAAGAAACCCTCAAATCTTTTATCATAGGAATAAAAGATGACTCCCTAAAGAGACTGAAAGTTGAGATCCACTGGACCAATACACATAAAGACCGCAGTAGTGTGTTTCAACGTTTGTCTCTTATTGTTGAATCATGAAGTAGGAATACCCTTCCATAACAATGACTCACTTTTCTTTTTAAAATATTTTTTTAACATTGACTTCTTTCTGTTTTGATAAATTCTAGATTGTTTTCATACACTCAATTTTCTTTTTACTCTTTCAATGCATTCTTCATCACTAATTCAACATTTTCTAAATTCAAATGTAAAAAATAAGTGAGCAAATGTTAATGAATTAGAGGGAGCATTAAAGATTAGCACTTCATCTCAACTTTATTTGCACCACAATCATTATCATATTATTCAAAAAATATATTTGACAGATAATATATTTTTCTATTTATTACGATAAATTCAACAATATCATACTATAGTATTATTGTTAATATATCTATTCAAATATGCTATCAAATTTTGATTGACAACAGTGTCAAAAATGCAAAGGTACAAGTAAAGATGGAAGAAGGAGTATAATAATTAAATTATTAAGAAATAACATAATTTGAAAGGAGTAGTCAACTTGTGACATTACTAATAGAGTATAATATGTATTTTTGGTAAATTTGTATTCGTATATGATTAGCTTTTCATAGTTTTGTTTATACTCTAAACAAACCTCTTGTATAAATACTTGTTGTTATGATGAATGAAATCAATCCAATTTTACATAATTGTTATACATTTTTACATGGTATCAGTTTAACCGATCCTCTCTCCCTGTTTTTACAATTTTTGATAAAACCTTAAACCCTAACCCCATTTGCACCGACCGCCTCCTGCTTCCCAATGGCCGTCTTCGATCAGCCGAACTCCGCCACGCTCACCATCGCCGAGCCGCTGGACGTCGCGTCCTCCGATGCCGCTCCATCGCTCAAGCTACCTGCACTTCAATTCCGCCTTGATCGCCATAACTACTCTATATAGGGCCAGCCAATCAAATCTTCTCTCGTCGCTTATGATCTGGATTCTATTTTTATCACCGGATTCGGACCCGTATGAATTTTTGTCGTCTTCATCATATCCTTCCACGTCGCAATCTTCCAACACTCCATATCCGAAGTTTGCCTCTTGGAAAAAGAAGGATCACCTGGTTCTCCTTTGGATTCAGTCGATAATATCACAACACCTTCTGGGTATGTTATTAGAAGAGGAAGCCCGTATGCAGGACATGTACGGCCAATCTCCGCAATTTGCAGCCAATACCATTGTCTGATCCTCAGCTCCAGCACCTGACGGTTCCGCTTGGCCAGCCATACAGTGCCAGATTTGTCGTCGATCTAGTCATGAAGCTCTCAACTGCTGGCAGCGATTGAACACTACTAAGTTCCCGGCGACTCGTCCGCGTTTGAATCGGTCCAACTAGCAGCGCCGTGACAACAAGCCGTAAAACCATTCGTCTAGTCCGCCCTGCAAGGCTATGCCGCGGTGAATCCAACACCGCCCTCTGCTCTGTATGATCCGGCGTGGTTTTTTTATTCAGGTGCTACCAACCATATCACTTCTGATTTCTCCAACATGTTTTTTCACTCTGATTACACTGGTAATGACGGCTTGTAGGTTGGCAACGGTACGTTTCTTCCTATTACGCATTTGGGCTCATCTAATTTTCCTTCTGTTAACCAGCTTGTTCATTTACATAACATTCTGTTTGTTCCTAATGTTTGAAAAAACCTTCTTAGTGTTTCTTAAATTACTAAAGATAATAATTCGTATATGCTCTTTTTCCTTACTCATTATTATGTGAAGGATCAGTAAGGTCGGACACTTCTAACCGGCACCATTGAAAATGGTCTTTATCGCCTCAGTCCACCACCTCAGTTGTCCAAAGCCCTTTCCCGTGCTCTTCTTGGTGCGGGCACTGGCTTACAAACCCGCCACAACATCTTTGTCATCCTCATGAGTCATCTCTTCGCCTTTTAGTTTCTCGCTTTAATCTTCCAATGTCTTTAAATACTTTACAAAATATGTGTGAGTCCTGTCAGCTTGGTAAGAGCCATAGATTACCTATTTCTGATATTCATGAGTCTAGTAAGGCTTCTTTTGATCTTAATTATTCAGATGTTTGGGGTCCTGCCCATGTTTCTTCATTTAATGGAAATCGTAATTTCTTGATTTTTGTTGATGATTGCACCAAATTTGTCTGAATTTATAATCTAAGAAAAAAATTCGACGTACTTCATCAATTTCAGCTCTTTCATAGTATGATTGAAAACAATTTGGCACTAAAATTAAACAATTTCAATCCGACTTAGGGGGTGAATTTCAATATGTATCTTCCTATATTCAAAATCAAGGTATTTCTCATAGAGTTTCTTGCCCTCATACACAATCTCAAAATGGTGCTGCTGAACATTGTCATCGTACGATTCTTGAAAAAGGTATATCTCCCTTGTCGCGTGCATGACTTCCTACTACTTTTTGGGAACATATTTTTCATACCTCTGTGTATCTCCATAATGGTACATTATCTCCCACATTTAGTTGTAAATCCCCGTATGAGTCACTCTTTGATAAAATCCCTGACTATGAATTTTTAATATTATTGGGTTGCTTGTGTTATCCTTTCCTTCGTCCATATCGATCAAATAAACTTGAGTTAAGATCTTCTCCTTGTGTGTTTGTTGGGTATATTTCTCACCATAAAGGTTATCTCTGTTTGCATGTTCCGTCAAATCGTGTTTATATTTCCAGTCATGTGATTTTTGATGAAACCTCTTTCCCTTAACCTGATCATGCAGCTCCTATATCATTTACTCTGTATTTTGATTCTAATTTTGAACATGTATCCATATTAAAATTAGCAGCCTCTACCCCTGTGATTAATCCCGTTCCGCCACCCGATTTTTGCCTAATCAGCCTCCTCTCGCCAGCTTGGTTCACTCGTGGTCGGTTGCTCCTAGTGTGTCAGTTTCAACGTCGCCCTCCGCGTCCTGTCTGATGCCTCCAACTGCAGCTACTCCACCCCAGCTTCCCCCCGTCCACCGGCGGCTCCAGCTCAGGAGGCATCATTGTCGGCAACACCATTGCTCAGCTCGGAGCCAGCAGTCATGGCTACTCCTGTGGCTACTCCAACATCATCCTTTTCCTATTATTTTTGTCTTGTTGATAACACTCAACACTCTATGGTCACTCATTCCAAAACAAATAATCTCAAAACAAAAGCTCTCATGCCTACTCGACATCCACTTCTTCCCTTTGACACACATTTGTCTGAACCTAAAACATTTTCTCAGACTTCTAAGTTACCTGAATGGAAAAATGCAATACAAGTTGAATATGATGCCCTTATGCGTAATGGGACGTGGACTTTAGTTTTGTCGTCCTGTAATGCTAACATTGTTGGTTGTAAATGGGTGTAAAGATAAAGAGTAAAACAGATGGTTTTGTTAAGCACTATAAAGCTAGGCTTGTGGCCAAAGGATTTAATCAAGAGGAGGTTGTTGATTATGTTGACACATTCAGTCCGGTGGTGAAGCCTTCTACCATTCGTCTTGTATTATCTATTGGTCTTACGCTTTATTGGCCCTTGCATCAGGTAGACATCAACAATGCATTTTTAAATGGTGATCTGTCTGAGACAGTCTACATGTCACAACTTCCTGGTTTTGTTGATGTTTCTCGGTCTTCGTATGTCTGTCTTCTTCAGAAAGCACCGTATGGTCTTAAACGGGCACCTCGAGATTGGTTTACAAAACTCATACTCTTTCTTCAGGTTCATGGTTTCTCTCCCTGTAAGTCTGATACTACTTTATTCATTATGAGACATGGCAAGCAGTTTCTCTATATTTTGGTGTATGTTGATGATGTCATTGTCACCTGTTCGTCTACTACACTCATCGTGGATTATATTAGCAAGCTAAAAGATGTCTTTTAACTTCGTGATCTTGGTCCCTTACATTATTTTCTGGGTATTGAGCTCACTCGTTCCAAGTCAACCATTGTTCTTTCTCAGCAGAAGTATATTAGAGATTTATTGGAGCGCAGAAAAATGTCAGATGTGAAGCCAATAGCCTCGCCTGCTGAACCCGCATCGCGACTTGTACAGGTTGGGAACCCTGTGCGTGATCCTCACTTTTATCGCAACATTGTTGGTGACTTACAGTATACCATGACTCGTCCTAAAATTTCTTATCCAGATAATCGTGTTCGTCAGTTTATGCATAATCCTACTGAGCTGCATTGGTCTGCTATCAAACGCATTCTACGTTACTTGGGGTCCTTGGACTTTGGTTTTACTCTTCGACCTTGTACATATCATCGTCTTGTCGCCTTCTCTGATGCAACTTGGACTTCTGATGGTGATGAATGTCTTTCTCAGCATGGGTTTTCCATTCATTATGGTGGTAATCTTATTAGTTGGTCATCAAAGAAGTAACAAGTAGTGGCAAAATCCAGCTTTGAACCCGAATACAAAGCCATAGTGTTTGCTTCTACTGAGCTGATTTGGATTCAACAGTTATTGCTTGAGCTTCAAGCTCCTTTGTCGCCGCCGCCAATACTCCTGTGTGATAATCTCAGTGCTACCTTTATATCTACCAATCCAGTATTTCATCAGAGGTTCAAGCATATTAAGATTGATTATCATTTTGTTTGTGAGCAAGTTGAGGATGGTTCTCTTGTTGTACGACATGTTCGTTCTCTTGATCAGATTGCTGACATTTTCACGAAAGTTGTTGGTACTACGCGGTTTGGTGCTCTTCGGTTCAAGTTTCATGTCGCTCCAACTCCATGAGCTTGTGGTGGTGGTGGGGGGGGAGGGTATTAGAGTATAATATGTAATTTTGGTAAATCTGTAATTGTATATGATTAGGTTTTCATAACTTTCCTTATTCTCTAAGCAAGCCTCTTGTATAAATACTTCTTGTTATGATGAATGAAATCAATCCATTTTTACAAAATTCTTATACAGTTTTACAATTAGGAATGAATATTTGTACTTTCTTCATGAAAAACAGAATATAAATACTTTTGAAGAGTTAGAGCAACTTCAATGGAAGAACGAGAGTGAAGTTAGAGTAAAAGTAAAGTAGAGGGATGTATTGTAATGTCAATAAAAAAATTAAAATATTGATTTTTTTATATTAAAAAAATAAGTTCTACAAAAAATTTCACTGTAATTAAAGAAAAAATCCAAGTGAATGAGACACCTATCAATTCACCATTATCATAAAATTCACCGTTAACATGAAATTAAATTTTGAGAAAAGTGATTTTATAACCTTACATAATTCACATAAGTACTAGTATAATCTTTTGATAATTGAAAGTGCAAATATAATCCAAATAGTAAGTGTAAGTGCAAACGTACCCATTCCGAAAACTTTTATCCGAAATTTCATGAAAAGACATTTTTACCCCTTTGAAAAAATATAAAAGAAACTAAAAATAAATAAAAATTACTAATATACCCCATCCCTAACATATTCATCTTCTCCATTTTCTTCTTCTATCGCCTTCTCTACATTCTTTTGTCGCCAACCTCTTCGACCACCACCAGCTCCTCCTCATCTCCACCACCTCCGCCCTCCAGTGGCTCGTCCCACCCCAGTCCTTCAACAAAGCCCTCTCATTCGTCAAACACACTGCCGGTGAAGATAAGAAGCTTAACATATATCCGAGCCTTTGGCACCAGATGGTTGGAGAGTCCGATGAGGATGTGGAGCGCGTGTTAGGAGATGTCGTCGAGTGGCTAATGACCAGAGCTGAACATACTAGTTTCGGGTGGTGTGCAGGGTGGTGGCGACCACTCATTGTTGCTTGATTCAGGCCAAGGAGAAGAAGACGGCACCACTGCCGATTCATGTTGTTTTGGAGCTGGGTTTTAGTTGGGGCTTCGAGTGGTGGGCAAGACTGGGCTTGGTTTTATAGCAGCATGGTGGTTGTGGGCGGGGTTAGTGGTGGCGAATCTGGGGGTTGGGGTGGGATGAGGGTAGCACGAGGGTAAAATTGTCCTAACACTCTTAGACTTTATGCCAAATGGCATTTTAATAATTTTATATGCAGTCAATGCAGGAAATGATGTCTTTAGGGTTATATTAGCATTTCCATCAACAAATTAGGGTTGTTTCTTAGTGAAAAATATCTAAATGTTATCTTAACACTTAATTAAGTAGGTAGGGTTATATTTGTACTCCCTCTGGTTGCCTAATATTGGCACCAAAGAAAGGACAAGTAAAATGAGTGGAGGAGATTGTATAGGGAGAGTAAAAAGTAAATTGTGTGGATGAAAACAATCTAGTATTTACC
>JAULKM010069958.1:0-11987 GCA_032355605.1 Rubia tinctorum
ATTAGCTATTTCTAACACATGATCGGATTGACAACCCTATTGCGGCTTTGTATGGTTAACCTTTAAATTCCTAGTATCTCTGTGGATGACCTCGGACTTGCCACTATCTACCTCATAGGTAGTTTAGTTTTAGGAACGCGAGCAACATTATAAATTCTTATCTTTGTGAAGCCATTTTGCGGGTTACTTAAATTGACGACCCTGCGGGGAGGCGGACCAGTTAATTTAGATATTAGAGGCCTTTTTTTTAGTAAAATGATGTAAATTTTAAAAGAATGCATATTTTCCTGAGATAGACAAAAAAAGAAAAGTGTGCATATTTCCTTGGTACGAAGAGAATAATAAAAAAATATTGAATAATAATAATAATAATTTTTCGTTTGAAGTGACACGTAACACATCATTCCACTTCAGGAATCTATCATTGAATGGAGGTAGGCTTAAAATATAATTTGTTTTATATTGGATGTTGTGAGTGGTCAACTTATATTCTTCCTCCAAATATGATAAATACGTTTTATAAATTCAATTTCAAATTATTTAATTTATAAATAAAGTGACCTACAAGTCTTACCAAACACATCATGATAAAAGAAACTATTGTAGTGTAGCTATAAGATGTGGTATTAATATGTGTTTGATGTGGGGGATTCCTTCCAAATCTGCTGATAGTTCCTAGGGTTGGCAACGACAAGTCCATCCTGCACAAATACCTGTAAAAGTTCCCGAGGAGGAAATTCTTATGCTCAAGTTAGTGATTGTTCTTGCTTGTGTGTTTTTTGTGAAGTAGAAATCACTTACTTTAACTAGATTTTTCTGTCTTTAATTTTATTGCTTGCGCTGAGCGAATTATTTGAATCGCGGTGTGTTTTATGAGTTGCGTTATGGTGATACCCCACGGAGTTGTGTTTATTTCGTTGCTTCTCCTTTTGGGGGTCTAATTATTTCACACTGTTTCAACAGCTAGCGTTATTCCTTAATTTAAGTGGTTTATATGTGAGTGATAACGCCAAGTTCCACTTAGTTGATAATTTATGTCTCCGTTAGTAACTTAGCTTGACTAGTTCCTTGGCTAAGAAAATATCATGACTACATATAGGCGCGGAGAGGGGGTATATCATGCATCATTTCCAATACGTTAGCTAGATGCCCTTGTGGAAGCTTATCTTTGCTACAGATCCGCCTGCGCATGCCAGACGTGTATGCGTGCAGTTGTGTTGTTGCTGTTATCTTCATTGGTCTATTAAGTTAGTTCATTCCATGCTTTATTGGTTGAAAGAGTCCCCGCGTGCTTGCTGATCAGGTGGTGACTCCGGCATGGGCTCTGACCTTTAAAATGCAGAAAGAAAATATATCTTCCCCACAATCAGTGCAACTTTACAAGGATCCTTCCAGGTGGTCATAGTTCCCAGAACAAGCACTGCGAGTCCAGCCTCAGAGAGTGCCTGTAAAAAAGGTTCCGAGGGAGAAATCTCTGATACCCAAATTAGGATTTCTCTCTTTACAAGTGTTTCTTAGTCAAGGAGCAACTTACCTTGTTTGTTGTCATTTGTCCTTATTTATAGAGATTGGGTTATGTGATCGTGGTCCACGTGGTGTGTTCCTTCCTTATAGATTGTGGCTTAACAAGGAGCATTTGTGATGCGTGGTGCTTTTCCACTGCTTCTAGGGTTCACTACTCTTGGGTGAGGTGTCATGCGTGTCTAGCGAATTGGTTCGTTCCTGCAAAGTGATTATTTTGATGCTAGACTTTGCCTAAATGAATAAGATATAGTCATTAATACTCATGTCTGATAATAAAATGAGACCACATAAAAGTATAAAATCCTTACTATAGTATAATTTGGGATAAGGTTATAATTTTATAACATGTGAAATTATAACTATTTTAACTATATGCATCCCTATGTGATAAACCATTTAATTACGTTACAATAAAAATTACGAAAACATAGGAGTTGATAGGCATGATTTGTTGTGGACAAAGTCTTGTGCGAGACTGTCTCACTACGAGACCAACGAGTAATGTGCTATATTATGAAATTTAATTAGAGATGAGATTTCAAATATAATTTAAGAAAGTTTGGAGAAGAAGGAGGGGTTTGGGTACAAATACTGCTTTTTTGGGAGTGTTGGGCATAAATGATTGGGGAAATAATGATTCTGGATCATAAGAATCTCGTGGTTCAAGAATCCGGGTAGGAGAAATTCGCAGATCAATATTTTCCCTCATTTCCGCTTGATGCGCAGGTTTTTTTAAATTTAACCTGATGTTTCATTTGCAGTGCTTGAGGTTTCAACCAAACCTTGTTACTCCCTTCGTCCCAGACCAAGCTGCATAGAATCTTTTTTCACGGCCTTCGAAAAACATGTTTAACCGTTAATATGTTTAACTACGTATAATAATAACATATATAAACTTAATATTTTGAAACTACTTTTTACCACGAATCCAATCATATCACATATAATAATATTATTGTTTATATATCTATTTGAATACGTGGTCAAATTTTGACAGTGTTGACTTGTCAAATAGTAAAAATGCATTTTAGTCTGGGACATAGAGAGTATGTTGTTTCAAAATCCTTTTTTTTACTAAACTCGTGTGTTTCAAAGTTAAATTTTTTTTCTTATATTGCATGTTAATTTTTTGACACTTTATACATGTTGACACTAGTTATTGAAGTTTTATTATCCTATATTTAATTTTTATTTTATATTTTTATTTTGATGATGCATTAGTTTTCCATGGCTTCCTTTCAAATTTGATTTTTTTTCCAAATATTATATTTTTATCTAGTGTATCATTGATGTTTCAATCTCATTAAATGGTTTTTTTAATTTGTAGTACTGATATTTTATTTTATTTTTGGACATCGGCGTTACATTTTATTGCACACTTTGATGTTTTGAAATTTATGTGTGTTTTTATTTAATGTTAAAAAAAATTATTTTTTCTGTTCGATGTTCAATTATTTTTATTTAATGTTCTTTTTAAAATATTAAATTTTTATTTAATGTGTCCTTGATGTTTCATTAGAGTGAAATATATTTTTTAGAACCAATATTTTAATTTTTTTTCTCGATATCACTTTAATATTGTGTTGCACATTTTGATTTGATGTTTTATAATTCAAGTGTATCTTTATTTGATATTTTTATATTAAAGTTTGACGTGTTTTTATTAGATGTTAAATATTTTTAAAAAATAAAAATCAATGTTTTTTACCCAATGTTCAAATGTTTTTAGTTTAATGTGAATTTTATTATTTTCCCCCAAATTTATTAGTTGATTTTTTTACAATTCAAAATTGATGTTTTAGCATTTACATTTGACATTATATTAAGTTTAGGTGTATCTAAATTGGCCCAAAATAATTGCTTATGGCCCAATTAGTGTAGAAATTCGGATACAATCCTTGGATCAGGTCAACAAGGATTCTACTGTCCTCCGGCACAATCACACTGTTCACCGGCTCAATCTTCCCCGCCGTTGTACCGTCCTCTTCGACCGACGAAGCCAGCGCTTTAGAGTCTCCGTCGATGACTATTCAGAGCCCCCATCACCAAAAATCCAGATCCTACATCGCCGTAAACTCACCGACGACATTAATCCAATTTCAGTCGATTGAACAAATTTCGTTACCAGTCAACCAGCGAAATCGGTTACCAGTTGACCGGGAATTGGAAGCAAAACCAGATTTTAAACAATGACAATCTAAAAGCGAAGAACTGTCGATCGAAACTGGGTGGCAAACGATCGAAATCGACGAAAAACCGATACCATTCGATCAAAATTCGAAGAAACAGCGAAGAATCGACGAAGGAACGGCGATAAAATTTAATCTGACCAAACTTGACGAGTCGTCGGGCTGGTGCAGTGAAGAGGATCTGGATTTTCTTTCTTTTCTAGAAAATTCAATATATGTCCCTAAACTTCTTTGCATATTTTATTTTTAACTCCGTATTCAAAAGTAATAACATTTTGACCCCTGAATTATGGAAAGTTTCTATTTCAGATTTTCACTATCTATATTTTACACCTAGTCTCATCTTAAGACTGTCTCGCAAGAGAAGGAATAGTAGTAAAAAGTACTAAAAAATTTATCCCCATATATCATAAGCTCATATTTTACGTTTTCATTATTTTTACTTTACTTACTCCCTCCGTTTCACTAACATTGACTCCTTTTGACCACAACTTTTTTAATTATGTTTGACAATCGATAACTTTAGTTACATATAATAACGGTAAATAAAAATTTGATATTCAGTAATTGCATGTTACGGAGAATCTAAAGATATCTCATACGACAGTTTTATTGTTTATATACTGTACAAAATTTATGGTCAAACATGCTTCGAGAAAAGTGGACAAAAAAAGGAGTCAATGTTAGTGAATCAGGGGAGTATTATCTTAGTTTCAGAAAGTATCGCATGAAATGAACTGAAGGTGGTTATGGTCAATTGATAGTAAAATTATGAACAAATATGTTATCCTTTAAAAAGAAATTGTAAATGACATGTGAACGATAGCTGAAAATCACCTCAGGTCTCAAACAGATTGAAAGAAGAAAAATTATGGAAACGGTTTGGGGCCAAAAAAAAAATTGGGTAACTGATTCAGTTGGAAAATTTGTAATGACATATTCTGTACATGTTAAGTATATGTAGAAGCTAGCCATTAACAACTAACTAATAACCTTGCAGCTTACAGTTGGATCCTAAATAATCTAACTACTAACTAACTCACAGAAAATGGAAACTAAATAACTGATAACGGAAATTAAATATCTGTGATAATGCGGAATATAATTTTCACCCTCCCCTCAAAATGAAGATTCTTGTGTGAAAAAAAATCCTATTTATAAAATTAAAGGATAAAGATTAGTAGCAGGAAGCAATTTTGTAAATCCATCTGCCAACTGATGCCGAGAAAAAAACATGAAAGTGATCCATAAAATCGGCTGCTAGGCATTGCTGACAAAAGACAGTCGATCTCTATATGTTTCGTCCTTTCATGAAATACAAGATTCTATGTAATCTGAAGAGCATCAGTGTTATCACGGTTGAGAGGTATCGGCAATTTGCAGGGAATCCAAAAATCTCTTAACAAAAAAGAGACCCATTTCAATTCAACAACGTTCATAGTCATACTTATATATTCTAATTTCGTGGACGAACGTGACACAATATGCTATTTCTTGGACTTCCAAGAAATAATAGATGAACTCAAAAACACACAGAAACCAGTGACCGGTCTTTGATTAAATTTACAAGTCACCCAATCTGCATCACAAAATGCACTGATTGATATATCATCCTGAGCAGGAAAGAACAAACCTGTTGTGGACAGCCTCTCAAATACTTGCAATATACAATGCTCCATCCCAATAATGTTCAGTGGGTTTCTGAACAAATTGGCTCAGCTGATTAAACGCAAAATTAATATCTGGTCTCGTAAATCCCAAGTATAACAGCCTCCCTATCAACCTTCTGAAAGGACCAGGATCATGCAATAATGAAGATTTCTCATGTATGGATTTCCAATCTGCAGGAAGAGGGGATGCAGGATATTTTGCTAAACTATATTTGTGATGTACTTTTGTTGGCTGAGGAAAAGACCATCAGGGTAATGTGCTATCTCAATTCCTAGAAAATATTTTGCATTGCCCAAGTCCTTCATAGTGAACAACTTATGAATATAATGTTTAAGGTCTGTGATAGCTTGTTCTGAGTTACTAGCTATCAACGCATCATCTACATACACTATTAAGGCCAAATTGATTAAACAACATATCATAAATATGAAGTGATTATTCTTTGATTGAAGTAAACTATAAGTAGCTAGATGTTTGGTAAATTCTGCCTTCCACTGTCTAGATGCCTATTTTAGCCCATTTAAGACTAGCCCAGCTTACAAACCTTCCCAGATTTAGCTTTCAAATGATTATTTGGTGGCTTTAAATACAGATCCTCATGTATAAATCCATGCAAGGAGGCATTATTCACATCAATTTAATAGATGTGCCAAGACCTTGTCACAACAATAGATAGGAAAAGCTTAACTGTAACTTACTTAGCTACTAAAGAGAAAGAATCATAATAATCCTGACCCTTTATCTAAGTGGATCCCTTTGCCACTAATCTAGCCTTGAATCTCTCCATTGTACCATTCTGATTGTATTTAACTTTGTAGATTCACTTAGATCCAATTGCTCTTTTCCAGGAGGTAAAGAAACTAATTCCCATGTGTCTTTTTATAAAAGAGCATTCATTTCAAGTTGCAAATCTTCTACCCTCTGATTATTATTGCAATCTTGCTTATAGGAATGAGGCTCAAGAATCCTTAATAGATTAGTTAAGAAACCCACATGTGCAGTAGAAAATGGTGGTAGTTCATAAGCTGTGTTTACTAAAAAATCCTGCATCCATTTAGGTTTTAATTTTGTTATGGTGCTTTGTCTAGAGGTTTGTTTTATTGGTGTAGAATCGGGATTAGAAGGCTAAGAGGAATAATGGTTGATAACATGATTATTTGGAACATAATCAGTGTTTTGTGGAATTAAAGAACTGTGATCATAATGATTGTGTTGTGGTAAATAGTATGTATAGTTTATGGGCTAGATTTTATATAATCGTGCAATGAATCAGAGGATATATGTGATTGATGCATGTAATGTCTATCAGGTGAATATTACATAGAGAAGTCAGTAGTGGTGTCAGCCAGAAAATTATTTTTGGCAACAAAAGGATGATCATTTAAATCTTGATCACATATAGTTGGTATGGTAGGAAATGAATCAGAAATTTGATGATCAGTGTTCATAAAACATTTTGTTGGAATATAAGAGGATAAATCACCTTTGAAAGGGAAAACGAATTCTTTAAACATAACCTCTCTTGTTATTATCATCTTATTGTGAATCAAATCAAACATTTTGTATGCTTTTTTATTAATTGGATATCCTATGAAAATGCAAGGGAAAGTTCTTGAACTAAACTTATCTTTATGAGGTAGAGTGATAGTAGCTTAACACCGACGACCAAACACCATTAATACTGAAAGAACTGGATATTTTTATTGAACAAAATGTTGTGAGGTGTTTTCCATTTTAGAACAGAAAATGATAGTTTGTTTATCACATAAGTAGCAGTTAGTATAAACTTTACCTCAATTTAATAGGCAAATTTAATTGAAAGATGAATGATCTTGAAACTTGAAGTAGATGTCTATGTTTTCTTCTAACTACTCCATTCTGTTGAGAGGTATATGGACATGATCTTTGATGCAAAAAACCTCTATCTGACAACAAATCTTAACATTCTTTACTAATGAACTCATATCTATTATCTAATCTGATTTTTTTTACTGATGCATTATACTGATTATCGATTATATTTAGAAATTTTTTGATGACATCAGTAAAATCAGTTTTAGACTAAGCAAGAAAGTCCATGTAGTTCTAGTAAAATCATCAACAACAGTAAAAAAAAGTATTTTGAACCATTTATAGTTCTGGTTTTGTTGAGTCCTACAAATCCAAATGTATCATAACAAAAGAATTATGTGTTGAAATTGAAGAAGTCTAAAATGGTAATCTACATTTCTTATCAAGAGGACATATTACACAACTGTTATATAGATCAGGAAAATGTAAATGGTGCTTTGGAGATGGATGACCTAATCTTTATGTAAAATTTGCATCTATGCATCAGTAAGTTTCTTGACATGAAAAGAAACAGATTGACAGGGAAAGAAAAAAAATCATTGCATAGGTGTTTTATTGAATATTTGTTTATTCCTTCTGAATCAAATGATCTCTGTTCCACTATGTATAGTCCATTAGATTCAACAACAACCCCTATGACTAATTTAGTACTAAGGTCCTGAATGAGACATGCATCCGAAAAGAAGTTAAAATCCATGAAATTTTGCTTTGACAATCTACTAACTGACAACAAGTTAAACTTGAAAGATTTCACAAACAAAAAGATATCATGATTTTATCACTCAATTTCACAGATGTTGTTGCATTAACAAGTATAACTGATTGATCAGGCAGATAAATGGGAGATTGGTTGAGGGTAGGTTTCAGTGAGGTAAGTAACAAAGGATTTTTGTACATGTATGAAGAGGCTCCACTATAAAAAAATCCACACATCATTCTTAAAACAAACAGCATAATTAGCAAGTTGAGTTAGTAAACTACCTGTAAAATCACTATAATGGCTAAAATTGACCTGCTCATCAGTCTATGTCAAATCCTTCCCTTTTCCTTTCATTATTTTTCCAAGGTCTTACCACATCTTCATCATAGTAGTAATCAGAGTTTGCAGATTTCCATTACCAGCAGTTGTGATTCCTAGATCCAAAGAAGTTTCCTGATCATATCTCTCATTGAACAGATGACACCACATTAGCTGCAAAACTTGGTTGTCCCTTCCCATTTTATTTTCCTTCATTCCACCATTCAGTAAATCCATGCAGTTTGAAACGTGTATCCTTACTTTGGCTATTCCTTTGACAATGATCACACTTCAAAAGAAAATTTTGCCTCAACATCTTTCTTCCTCTAATTGTACCTCATAGCATTTCCTTGCCCTAGATTCACAGTTTTCACAAACATTACTAAACTATCAATCACATTGACATAAATTGGTTGAGTATCTCTCTGTTATTCATCCTTCACAAACATAACACAATCTTTGTTCACAGATGTTAAAGGATCCATGGAGAGCACCTGATTCTTAGTCACTGCATACTCATTATTTAGTCACATAAGGAACTGCTACAATTTGTCCTCATTTTCATATACAGCTAGATCTACATAAAATTTAAAATCTACAAGTATACTTACAATAAATGCACTTCTTGTCGACCTCGTAATATCAAAACAGGTTCCCTGAATCTCCTCCTTGCTTGAGAGAGCACATGTCTCTCTTCATCTGATAGAATAGAGGTCCATTCACCATGCCAAATCTCTCCAAAATCTCTTTCCACAGTGATTTTGCATTTGTAGCAAACACAAAGCTGCTAGCGATCTCCAGATTCATCGAGCTCAAGATCTAGGTAATCAAAGCTGAGTTTTCTCTTCCCCAAGCTTCATACATTAGAGAATCTTCATCGTGTTTAGGAAACTCACAGGTCAGAAATTTGAGCTTATTTCTTGAGTGCACTTCAGTCATCATCCCTCGACTCCATGTCAAAAAATTCGTCTCTTTCAGCTTTTCCGTGAAAATTACCAAGCTCACGTGATTGGAATCTTTGAAGAACAGTGAATCATCAAAATGAATTCTAATGAAGCCTTCATTATCAACAACATAGTTGGATTTCTTTGTTTTTGGTGCCACATCAGCATAATTGGAGGTGGTCATCCTCTTTCAGAGGTTAAATATCAAAGAAAAACAATAATCATAATCCTGCTCGCTCTGATACCATAAATGATAACTGAAAATCAACTCAGACCTCAAACAGAATGAAAGAAGACAAATGAGGAAACAGTTTGGGGAAGAAATTTTTTATGGTATCTGATTCAGTTGGAAAAATTATAATCACAGATTTTGTACATCACTACAAGAAACGGAACTTTACCTCGGTTCTAAAAGACTTTTTACCAAGGAAAATACAACTGTAGTAAAAAGTGCATTTTTAAAGCTTGGTTCAGAACTAAGGTAAATAGTACCTTTTACCTTAGTTTTGGACTAACGTCGACAGGTTTTATGACCGACGTCGGTCCAAGCAAGAAAGCCGATGATATAAGAGCATAGATGTGACTTCATTATGATCGACATCGATATCCACATGCATGAGACAATGACTATAGGAAGGAGGTAGACGATGTGAGAGGAAATATTGTGACGTCATCAAAGTCGAAGTCGTTCTAAATAAGATTGACGTTGTCGACCATGTTAAGTGATATCGCATGTTATGGGAGAACCACGTCTTGTGCCAGCTAACATGGAACGGTGATGAATACAACATCATTTTGAATGGCTGACGTTGCCAAAAAATATCGTCGATATATACGACGTCGATAAGGTGTCATTTAGGGAGGGGTTTGTGTGACATCGTGGTTTAATTGGTTAGACATCGTTTCTCGTACAATATTATAATATTTAACATTTGATGACACAAACAATCATTCGTCGATAACCGTTACATGTTATTTTAAATGCGATAAATCGTGAAATGGTTAAACATCATACAACAATAAATTGTTGTTCAATGAATGTGGGAAAGATTAACATGTTAAAACCAATAAAACTATAACATATATTACAAATACATGTTACAATATATTGAAATACATAAGGTTGATATAAAATTGAAAGATTAGTAGTACTGAACCTCCATTTTCTACGTTGTACGACATTAAGACTATCAGGGCGACTAGTAAAATGATAAGTCCGTCCATCTAGAAACATGTTGAAAGTTCATCGATAACTCTCTTTGTTCCTATTAAAACCAATGCACGAGAAACAAAATTTATGTTACAATTGGGCAATACCCAAAAATGCACATAATATAGTCATACGTAGACGACATTAATCTCAATATGGAAATACTAACTGATATGATTAAAAGCAACATCGCACGCTTAAGAAATTGATGTCGTAAAGATCGAGTAAAGAGAGACTTCGGATATTCATAGATATTTCAACACTTTCAATACCTATGCGACGTCAGTCAATGTTTCGTACCATATCATTTGGAGCGATTTGTAAGTTTTTTTCCTCACTCTTTACAAACATGACATTATATTGGAAACAAAAACAACATACAGTATATAACATGTAACACAAACATCATACTTCATGAAAATATTTAATCTTTGATGAATGAGGAAAAACATATAGAAGGTATGGTAACAAAATTGCTAAATGAACATGGAATGGATGGAAAACTGCCACAATTAATTTGAACCCGGAGATGCTCCATCCTTAGATACTTGTTGATGTTTCAGAGAAGCAATTTGATTGAGTCATTTATTTTTTTTAATGGTGTGAATGGATAGGATGGTGTGGAGTTGGGTTTGTAGGATTTGAGTTGGAGATGGGAAATGGGTGTTAGTGCTGAATATTATTGACATGAAATAGGGTTGGGGAGAAATTTTGTTTCAAATGTTCGGCTGAAATTTTTGGTTCTTGCTGGAAATTTCAGATTGATCAACGTCGGTCGATCTTCATTTCATGTTTCGTTCTATGCGACACAATTGCGATGTTGCACATGAGGGCCATAGTTAATTTTCAAAAAGTGTCATAAAATTCTACGTTTTAAGATTGCACCCCCCTTCCATCAACCCAATTATGCCCAAATCAGAACAACATTGTCGTCAAAATTTGAATAAAAGAATGTTATCTCTAATTTTGCATTTTGACCTCTCCCACTTCCATGGAGGGACCTAAGTGCAAAAGTAAAAAGATCATTGGTTGTCCCAAACTCAATTCCGATCATCCCAAAAAGAAACGTTGTCATCCCTAATCGAACTCATAATAACCGAGAGTAATAAAAAATGGTCTTATTCCACATAGACATCCACAAGTTATTATGATTAACCCTCTTGTACTTTTAATTAATCATCTACAATTTACTCTAGACCACGTACTAGCGCTTCCTAAAAATTGATGGACGGAATTTAATACTTTTTATTTTATAAAAAACCAAGAATATGAAATTTCATGTGATCTATGTGGTGTAAATTATTGTTCCCATATTGTTTATCATAAGGGTATTAATAAAATACTATAAAAAAGGCAGATGATTACCCCGATTCGCATCCCTCTTAGACATAATTTCCATATGAAACATTTTTTTTAATTCAGGTGCAGAGCTCTTCGTGTAGTGAACATGCAAGGAACTTTGGGCCATAGTGTTATTTTTCCAAAGTTTCGTGGGAGGTCGTCGTTGTACCTCTCAAAGATACTATTTTTAAGCCCAATATGCTTACTAAATACAACTAAGTAGATAGTTTGGCAAGTCG
>JAULKM010069978.1:0-11987 GCA_032355605.1 Rubia tinctorum
ACTCAAACTCTAGAATTCTCTTCTCCATCTCTCCAACTACCATAATTAATGCTTGGAGGTTTCTAGGAGGTATCTCTCGAAAATTGTTCATGGTCTAGATACATCCCCCATCATACTAGAATCTTCTTCCACTTTACCAAAGGTAAATTCTAGAATTAGGGAGGAATACCCAACAGATCTTCCGGTAGAGCCCGGACCGGTGCAACTTACCTAGAGGGCGGCAACGACTCTTTGACTTTCTTTTTAAAAAAAAAAAATTGTCATGCGAACAATGATGAGAGGGGGCCTAGATTTTTAATCATACCTATTTTTTCTATCCCATTTAGGCTGCGAGAGTTCGCCAACAACCAATATCAAAATCAATATAGAATATGGGCAAAATATGTGCATGTGCATGTAATTTCGTGCAATTTCATGCGTTATTGCAATTGATCGTTGATGATTATTACTATTATGGTAGAAAAAAAGTTATTTTCATGTTATCGATACTTTCAGCGTTCATTTGACATATGAAACTATAGAATTTGACATAAAAGAATAACTCTAAAAACGACTATAGATGTGCCCATGACTGGCACACATTTAGATGAATTATAATGAATATACAATTCTATTACATTATACAATTTTGTTACGAATGGTAAACATAAATGAAAAATTAGACACATGACACAAAATGAGAATTCGATTGACATAAATCTGCATTGTTTTTTTTTTAGTAAAGTGTCAAAATAACTCTGACTTTAGATTGAAAGTGCCAATATAACCATACAAAATTAGAAATGGCCAAAATAACCCTAACTTTATGAAGTATGTGCCAATATAAGCCTGAGAGGTGTTGACTGCAATGGTCAACGCTGGAATTGACCAATTTTATAGTAAATGACAATTTACCCCTGGATTTTAAAAAAGAAAAATTGAAAAAAAAATTAAGAACATAAAACCGTATGTTGGCGGTGGCGGAAGAAGAAGGTCAGAGCCTTCTTCTTCTCTGTTATGCCTCTTCTCTGATCCGCCTCTTTGCCCTTTCTCTGATCTGCCTCTCGGCCGGATTGCTTCGATAGAGGTCACAACCAATGGCAAGCTCTCCGTCGGGAAGCTTTGGGTTGCTGATTAAAAGCGCCTCATCATCCGAAATATAACGTGCCTTGCTTTTGAACACATCGATTAAATCTCCGTCGTCGATAATGCCACGTCCACCCCCTCCCATCGCCGAGCAGCACCACCAGACGAATTCATTGTCGCAGACGAGCAGCGTGGTGGGTGGCGGGCACCTAGTTACAGATGAGCAACACCACCGGATGAATTCACTATCGCAGACGGGTATAAGTGGTGGGTGGTGGGGAGCTTGGCAGAAGAGCAGCGCCGGTGGGTAGTGGGAAATTTGTTGTCGTAGACAAGCAACACCATCAGATGATACGTTGTCGTAGACGGGCAAAAGTGGTGGGTGGCAGGGAGCTTGGCGATGGTTGGTGGTGGGATTGGCAGCGGGGTGGTGAAGATTGGTGGTGGGTGGTGTTGGTGATTGGGTGGAGCTTGGCAGCGGAGATGGTGTAGCTTGGGTGGTGGTGGCTAGTGGGGGGAGAGACTTGTGGTGGAGTTTGTATGGTGGAGATTGGTGGTGGATATTGGTGGGGAGGTGGTGGAGATTGGTAGAAACAATGGTGGAGGTAGGGTGGAGCTTGGCAACGGGGGTGGTTGTCTGGTGGAGGTTGGGCGGTGATGGCTAGATGCTGAGGAAGGTTTAAGGTAAAATAGTAAAGGGCATATTTGTCATTTCGAGTCCGGTTAATGGCCTCATTAATGAGTTAATGCCAGAAGACCTGAAGGTTATATCAACACAATTTATCATAAAGTTAGGGCTAGTTTAACACTTTTGGATTTTACAGGGTTATATTTGCACTTTCACCCTAAAGGTTGGGTTAGAAAAATATTTAACCTTTTTATTATTATTTCAGAATTAGATAGTTGAAGCAACGTGTGTGCGTGCAGTTCCAGTGAGAATCGCTCTGACCAAATATTGCCTCCCCGAAGCTATGCAAAATCACTCTCGACACAGTTGCAAGAATATAATAGACTCCATGCATCGATCTTTGAATATCTCCTGATTTTGTTAAAACCAAATCTCGTCACCTACCTGGAGAACCATCTCTCTGCAAGCAGTGCGCTGCTTGTACAACAAGTTCTGTAGCCAAAGGTCCCCTACCTCGGTTCCTCCTCGAATAAATATTGGCTCCAATCACAAAGTTTTCCATGTATACCATCCTTGCATATCGCAATCAAGAAATAGGTTGCAGCAATGCCATCATCTTCCTCGCATAGCGAGTGAACAAAATATTAGAAAATTTTGAACGTGGGAGAATTAAGTGTCTGGGAAGAGGGACTAGTAGGATTTTGACAAGTGTCAAAGGTGTTGACCAAAAATGAGGAAAGAAATCAGAGAACAAATGTCGTTAACTTCTCAACCCATTAGACACTTCTCAAAACACTACTAGTTAGTCCCCCACCGTCTGCATATTTAATTTTTTTATGGATAATATTTTTGAGATAATCATTCTTTGTATGCTTCCTTAGATTCTTGTTCATCGGAAGGGAGTCGGTGCATAGTCCCTAAAAAAAGTGTTTACTCTTTGTGGGACACAATATTTCCATAATTTTTGCTAGATTGGTCCGAGTGCCAAATTTTTATCTTAATTATTTATTAAATTAATGAAAGAGAGCAGTGAAATTAGGGGTGGATTTCGGGTTGATTTAATCGGGTTTCGTGCTATTCAATTCGGTTTAATTAGATTGACCTCTCAAAAAATAGAAACCGAAACCAAACGATATATTACCAACAAAATAGAATAAACCAATATGAAAGAAGAATTCATTTTTCGGGTTGAAACCGAGCAATTCGAATTTTCTTAACACAATTTAACTCAACTTCAAGATTTTAACTACAAAACACACCACCTACTTACACATGGACATTTCAATGAATTTAAAATAAAACACCAGCATCTCATGAAAGTTTACTTCATCAAAATAAAATAACAATTTTTTTAAAGAATTAAAGGTTTAGTTTTGTTCTAACTAGTAACTTAGTAAATTTTAAACAACAATATTACCGAATATGATATTTTGGAATTCGTAGTAATAAGTAGTTTCTAAATATCAACTTTTAATTTTTCGTTATTATAGGTAAGTAAACATATTAACGGTCAAACATATTTTTTGAATCATTAGTGTACTACTATGATAATTAGGCAAACCCATTCAAATTCATCTTGTATCAAAGCAATTTCATTAATCAATAATCATAATTAGTTGTCACATTCAATTATAACCTAACATTAACCAACGATAATCACATCGATAAAAAGACAAAGTCTCCCGGGTTTGACTAAAAACCTAGCAAATAATCAATTCATAATCTTCAACTAGTTGATCATCATAGTCTAAATCATGAATTAATCACACAACAAAGCATAAAACATAGTTGAAAATCAAAGCACAAAATAGGATAAACCAAGTCTCACAATATCATGATAGAAATGCTTACCAATTGCTCCCAAGATGAAATCTAGGCTAGATATTGAAAATCCATAACAAATCTACAAGAATCCATGGAAGAAGTACAAAAACTAAAAAAAAAAGATGAAGAAAAACTAGGGTTTTGAGTGCCCAAGTCGGGCTTGCACAAATGGGGAAAAGGGGGTATTTATAATCTAAGAATTAAAATAGAAAAGCAATCACTGACCGTTTCAAATTGACACTGGCCGTGTCAAGTGTTCTGCCCATCTTCTATCAGTTTCCAAAATAATTGGCATTCTCTTCAAAATTGCGTCGCTATAGGTGAACCGTTGATCTGTTTTGAGAGTTCTTGTAGTCAATTTTATAGTACTCGAGAAGATAAATCCAATGGTACCACCCTCAGAGGTTGGTTCTTATTGGATTGTTCCCAGAACTCAGTTCAAACTTACGGATCAAAATTCATCCGCTTCTTTGTCTTCCTTCTCCGACCCTTTTATCTTTTACCACGTTTTGACTCGTGATCTTCAATATTCTACCATCCTTGAAAATGGTTTTTAATAAAATACTCCAAAGTGCTTACGAGCAATCTACAAATTAAGCTCACAAAAAGGAATCTAGGTGCTCGTAAGGGCAAAAAATCCATTAGACTCAAACTAGGTTACAAAATGAATGATTTAGATACGAAAACGATTATATAAACCCCTTATGATGTAAACCTACCTAAATCTAGCAATCTTCCAACAAAAAAATAACAAAAGAGATGTTATAAGCTTCGGAAAAATACATGCATTTGACGTCTCATCAAGCACCTGACCATCCTCCTCCTCATGCTACTCATCATCCTCGTAAGGGGATACCCAATACAACTTGGGAGACCTCAACTGGCTACATGATCAAATCTTGTATCAAAAAGTTCTTAACCAATGCAGTCCTACCCTTTTGGGGAATTCTCATGAACTTAAAGCCATGTACAACTAGTGGGTGATGCCATCCTCTTCCCTAATCATAATTTCCTCCTTTATGATTGCGGGAGTAAGAGTGTAGGTAGGATTCAGGTTCTCTCGCATGGCACTTCTCGTTGGAAGCCTAAAATGCTCCACGAAGAGTGATATCATCCCCCATATAGCTATCTTTCCCATCTAGTTCCGTGAGAGATCGATGCAGTGGCCGATGAAATCATCCCCCAATTCAAGAAAACTCCTCCTATTGCAGATAGACCATAAGATCCGAACGTCCCTATTACTTTTGGTCGTTGTCTTCCTATGGAAACCAACCACCACACTCAAAATCCGCACCACAGTGCACACACATCAAAACCAATAGCAGGCTAATTGTACCCCCTAACTCTTTTATAGAACTTTCACCTAAATACCTGAGCTATCTCCCGATGGGTCATAGTGCGGGCCACATCCACCCAGTGGAATCTAGTTATCTTCTCTCCCCCCCCATTGGCGTCCCTCGAGATAGTATAAAGGAATTATAGGGTGTACATAGTGCAGATGGGGGCTTCCATCTTAGTGATGTCTTTGTGCCCAATCCGCCTCAAGAGCACCTGAATGGGTTTTTAGAGCTTGAGGTCCTTGAGGGTCCTCACATCTACAAAAAAAATTCGTGGATGGGACGTACAACAAGACGATCCCACCTCTCTAGGTGCTCCTAGCGGAGTGTGGTCAACCCCATAAAAGGCACACTAGCTTCTCCTCTATTTCTACGAGGCATGATGACATGCAGTAACAAGCAACACCAACAATTACCAATACAAAGAATATATTCCTACCAAGAACCCCTACTCAAAATATTTTCTCACACAACACCCCAAATATCACAATAATACCTCCAAAATCCAAGAATGCAAAACACCCAACAAAATATAAATTTCTCAAAATAACCAAGATTGGTCAAATACCCTCAAGTTGGTGGTTAGGGCCGAAATTCTTGTTTGAGAAGTGTTCAAAATTCCTCCTAGATCTTCTTGAAGCAACCTCCAATAGCCGGAATGGACCAAAAAATTGAGGAGGTATGTTTTCTCGAGGAGGGGATGAAAAGGTTTTATTGGGCTCTGAAATATGAATGTTTTTATATATGGTGGAGGCAAATCAGAGGAAAATTGAGAGAGTTATGGTAATAATGGTTTTAGGGAGGGAGAGGGGGAGGGATTCGGCTAGGAGAAGAAGAAAAGTGAGAAAGGAGAGTTAGGCATGGGGGGTATCTATAGTGGGTTTAGGAGAGGTTTAATTGGTTCGGATAGGTAGGATTCATGGATCCCTAGGCTGGATCTATGCTGACATATGTAATCTCATTTGGGCGTGTGCCGGCTCGTGCCGCCATGTGCCAGCCTCTTGCTGGCACGTGGAGGCATCCGTGTTGACATGCATATCATTCCTGGTGGCATAGTCCAGCTTATGCAAGTGCAAGAAACCCTCATGCTGGCACCTGAAGGTCTCGTGCCGGTGCCTTGGGACCTCATGCCAGCACATGAGCAGCCTCGTGCTGGTCCCTGATCAGCCTCGTGCTGATGCACCTGGCACGGACCGCGCCTTGACATATTCGTACCGGCCCATTTTAGTACGATGATTTCTTGAAATATTTTCTTCCAACTTCCCTCTTCAATTCCTCCACCCAAAAACATGAAACCAAGAGTAGCACTTTCCCAGAATAATATCGATGACTAATAATCCTTGAAACACCACCAAAAATAAACACATTCCCAAATATTTAAAGGAATGTTTTTTTGAAATCACTAATATAAAATTGAAAACACCATAATTTTATTGCCGTCCTCACGAATTATTATTTCATGCATTTTAAAATATAAGAAAATTAGTTTGATGGGTCAGCGGAATCACCATCCTTTACACAAAAAATAACCATGTCTTTATGGACGGGTCTCCACATTACCTTTGTCTTACTCTTCAAGTTTGGTGAAACATACCAAACATGCCCATCTTTCTCAATCATATATACGTTCTTGTTAACTTTGGGAAAAGAAAGAGGTTTAGGAATGATTAATTCCTTCACCCTCTTCTTTTTCCGCTGCAAGTTAGTGTGAGACATCGGAAGCGAGGTATCTTTAAACACATTAGAGGAAGTATGTTCACCAACAAGTGTATTCACAAAGTTCAATCATACAAGATACATCATGCAAGGTTTCTATGTCAGGTAACACCTCCTCGTCTTCAAGAATCTCATTTAGGCATTTAACATTTTCAATCATGCAAGAGGTCTCACATTGAGCAATTTCTTTACATAAAGTTATGTCTTTACACATAAGGGAGAGATTAGGTAAATCATGCTTAGATTTGTACATGTCAAAACTTACCCTATTTATGTCATCCTTTAAGGGTAGTGTTCCTGAATGAACATCAATCTTAGTCCTCGATGTTTTAATAAAAGGCATCCCCAATAAAATTTAGAGTTCACCACCAACATGCTCAACATCAAAGACATAGAAGTCCGCTGGAAACACCAAATTGCCAACTCGAACCATCACATCCTTTACTGGACCCCGAGGGCTAGCTTGGGAGTGATCTGTAATTTGGACAATTACCCCAATTTCTTTAAGTTCACCTATTTCTAGGTTCTCATAAATGCAAGACGGGATGACATTAATAGAGGCTCCTAGATCAATCATAGAATTCTTCACCAATTTACCACCTAAAGAAATAGGAATCTAAAACATGTCGGGGTCATCACATTTTCTAGACAACTTCCTATGATTAAGAGTGGTGATTCCCCCCACTTTCAGTTTTCCTACCATCCTTAGTGGGTTGTTCCTCTTTTTGGTGCATGCTACTTTCAAAATTTTAGCATAAGAAGGGACATGCTCAATCAAGTCCAAGAGTGAAACACTAACCTCTACCTTCTCGAAGATCTTTTTGATGTGCCCATGATTGGTTGCCACCTTCAGCTTTCCACTAAGTGCAACAGGGAAAGGTGACGGAAGATTCACCCTCACCTCGGGTATTGAAAGTTCCTTAATGGATTCCTCCTCCACACCCAATTCTTTCTCCTCTAAGTTGGTTTTGTTACTCTGCATAATCAAGTCGTCCTCTCGTAAAATCTCCTTCCCGGTCTCGCGCACCTCTTTCCTGCTTATTAGCTTCAAAGCGCTCACATTCCTTGGATTGATATCCGATTAGGAAGGAATTTTTACAGAGTTTTTGGCTTCAGGTCAGCTCACAGAGGTGGCAAGTTGTACGACTTAAATTTCAAGATTATTGATGCTTGAAAATGCCCTTGTCCCGAGATCTTCAATATCTCTATCCAACTAGTAAAGTGAGGTGTTGTTGTAAGAAGGCCCTTATAGCCAAGGATAGGGCTGAGGTAGAGCTTGTCCTCCTTGGTTGTACCCTTGCATGTGATTCTCCTTGCGCCAATAAAAGTTGGGGTGATCGCGGTACCTCGGATTGAAGGTGTTCGCGTAGGGGACTTGCCTTTCGCCTCCTTAATTCCCACAGAATCCTTATTGTTGACCCCTGCCAAACTGTGCCCTATTCCCACATTAAGGCAAACAAACTGCCTTGTACCATTTGAAAGAAAACACTCGTGTAATGATCAAGGCTGAAAATGCCACACTCTCCTTGAACCCTCCCTTTCATGAACTCTTTCATCATGGAAGCAAGAATTTGGACTTGCTCCACTAACTTGGGGGAATGGGATGACTCCTCCACTATTTTCACAATCGGTGTTATACCAAACTACATTGTACCATTTTCTATCTCTTTGAACAGTGTCATTGCCTCCCTTAGGCTCTTGTTAGCAATTGAACTATTGCAAGCAGAATTCACCATATGTAGGTCTTCATCACACAACCCTTCGAAGAAATAGTAGTCCAAATCCCCCTCCTTGAATGAATATGGACAGCTTGCCAATAACCTCTTGAATCATCCCCAATACTCGTAGAGAGATTCATTACTGAACTGAGAGATATTGGATAACTGTTTCTTCAACCCCGCATTATTTGAAGCTAGGAAGTATTTCTCGAGAAATATGCGTTTAATCACACAACCCTTTGAAGAAATAGTAGTCCAAATTCCCCCTCCTTGAATGAATATGGACAGCTTTCCAATAACCTCTTGAATCATCCTCAATAATTGTAGAGAAATTCATTACCTAACTGAGAGATATTGGATAACTATTTCTTCAACCCCGCATTATTTGAAGCTAGGAAGTATTTTTTGAGAAATATGCATTTCATATCCATCCAGGAGGTGATGCAACAATGTGGAAGGTAGTACAACCAATCTTTAGCCGCATCCCTAAGTGAGGAACAATCTCAAATTTTAATCTTCATCTAAAACTCCTTGATGCTTAAAGTTGGTACAAACTTGATGAAACTCCGACAAGTGCTTGTTTGGATATTCATCGGCTATTCGATGGAAAGTGGGCAAACACTGGATCATACCGCTCTTGAGCTCACAAGTAGCATTGGGTGGCAAGCGTGGGAGAACAATGCAAAGGGGTTGATTCTCCAAGTTAGGAGTCATCAACTCTCTCAAGGCACGGTTGTCTTCTGCCATTTATTTGCTCTCTATAACTACATAAATTGGTTCTTTTGGAACTTCCGATCTAGATCTCCATCTCCTTCATCGCCTACCAGTCTACTGGTACGGGTGTGTACCATAAACGGGGAATAAAACAGTAGCCAACTAAAAATAACACTAGAAAATGAGTTAGAAGTAACCTGATACTAACAAGAAGATTGACAACAAAAACCAACAAAAACAAAATTTTCAATAAAAAACACTAACTACTTTACTAACATACTATGCAAAGTAATACTAGTCCTTTAAACCAATACACCTAGTAGCGGCGCCAAATTTTACCCGCTCCATCCCATCGTCACTAATAAATCATCAGGAGATCCACTAATTGAAAATATATAAGGACACGATCAAAGATGAAATTTGTAAAAAATTTCTCCCGTTCCTACTACTATACTACAAGATTGGTAGATAGTGGAAAGTACTAGGGGTCATCCACAGAAATGTTATGAATCTAATAGTCAACAACACACAACCGTGATTGGGCCGTCAATACGACCACATGTTAGGAATAATAGTGTTGGTTAAACAAGCATTGAGGGGGTTACTAAAACTACTAGCATGCAATTGATCATGAGAATAACCTATATAAACTAGCACTAGGAGTATATTTGCATAACATGATTAATGTCATTTTGATCCTTGATTTCATCACAAACAAGAACTATAAACCTATTCTAGTGTTTGTGACATGTGGGGTGGTCGATAATCAACACTGCAAACCTGTCACGTAAGGTGCGTATATAATCTTCGTAATTAGGGGAATGCAATGATGGTCTTGCCTTTCGTGCAGATCTGAGTCTCACCCAGAAAATTATGTCACGGCACTACAACACGAATGCTTCTCCCCAAGCCTAAAAGACAAAGGGGGTCAAACAACTTTTGAAGATAAAAAATAGGCATTAACTTAACACTACTAGACAAAAGTCCACATATATATAATAATAGGGAATTAAGCCTTGAAAAAAGTCTTAAAATGGCCAAAAAACCCCAGTAGTCGCAATTTGCGCGGCCAATGAGTGACGGCGTGGTCCGAGTAAAATGGCATGTGTGCCACAGCACGGTCCGTGCCCTTATACAGCGCGGGACGCATGGGCTTACACAGGAAATCAGCCTCATGCAAGGTGGGGCGCACGGACCAGCATAGGCCGTGGGCTGGTGGTTCCTCCAGAACTTCTGATTCATGTGCCCTGTGTCGTTTAAGGTGGACCATCATCCAAAAGGTCTTTTTGCTCAGAAAATAGGCACGACCCACTCAAATTTTCACACCTCGTGGGCTGGTCTTGACTTTTGGGACTTGGAACGGCACATACCATGTAAAATGGAGCGGCATATTCCTATACTTAGCCATTTAGAGGTGAATTTGGACCCCTCGTGTAACGGCCCACATGGACGTGCACGGCCTGTGTAAGGGCCTTTGCACAACCCGTGTAAATTTTCATGGCTCATGAAAGCTACTTTGCATGGGCCTACATGGATGAGTTTTACTTGGAGCATGAACCATGCCTACTGGTTTGCCGGCAAGTTTGTTTTCTTTGTTGTGGATAAACCGCTAATCCACTTTGAGAGTTCTTGTAGTTGGTCTTATAGTGCTTGAGAAGAAGAATCCAAAGGTACCACAGCAAAATTCTGATTCTTCTAGTATCGTTCGAAGAACTCCATGCAACTCTTGGACTACAATTCATCTGCTTCTTTCCTAGCCTTATTAAACTTTGAATCCGTCATTCCAGGGTTAATTTTATCTAATACCATGTTTTGAAGTCTGTGGCCTTCAATCTACTACCATCATTGCGAATGTCCTTCAATATCTTCTACCATACTTGTGAATGGCATTCAAATATCTTCTACCACTCTCGTGGATGAACTTCTACTAGAATTCAAACATCTTCTACCACCCTCGCAAATGGCCTTCTATAAAAAGATGATGAATAAGTACTCACGAGCAACCTACTAATAAGATCACAAATGGCCTTTTACATTAGCTTCAATTAACTCTACAAAACTCGGGATTTAGACAAGAAAACCAATAATGGCCGTCTAAATGCTTTGTCGTGTAAACCTAACTAAAACTAGTCGTCAACAAAACAAAAAATGATAATAAATGTTTCAATGCATCACTTAACACATGCATAAAGGTGCACATCATCTACTGATGTAGTATACTAGCACCTGTCTTTAATCTTCTTGACGCACTAAAACTGAACTTACTGCTTTTGTTAAAACTGTCAAGTACATATATAGAGTTTTTCCAAGGATTGGTGACTTCAGTGTTGGAAATGCTTGGAGTTGTTCCTTAAATAACTAATATGCTTTATGACTTTTGTTATTATAGCTAAACTCTTTAACCTTTTTAAGGATTTCAAAGAGCGGGAAATGTTTTTCAGCTTCCTTCGAAACAAATCTGCTAAGTGACGCAAGTGATCCCATTAACACCTGCACTTTC
This sequence comes from Rubia tinctorum, assembly GCA_032355605.1. Taxonomy (NCBI): domain Eukaryota; kingdom Viridiplantae; phylum Streptophyta; class Magnoliopsida; order Gentianales; family Rubiaceae; genus Rubia; species Rubia tinctorum. Next base: position 11,503 of record JAULKM010069978.1, read on the forward strand.
TTTAATGTTCGCGGTTGAGGTAGGTCAACTATTGCTTGTATCTTTACTGGGTTATCCTCAATCCCTTTGGAGGATACTTTATGTCCTAAAAATATTTCCTGCGACTACTCGAAGTATGTATTTCTAAGAATTGAGTTTCATACTAATCGCATATTGCGTATCCAATTTCTATTTGTTTGAGAAATGTAGTGTCGACTACTCTTTGATATGTTGCTCCAACATTCTTTATACCAAACGGCATCTTTACATAACAAAACACCCCAAAGCTTGTTATGAAGGCAGTTTTTTCTGCATCTTCTTGATTCATCAATATCTGGTGGTATCCATTATACGCATCAAAGAATGGTAGGACTTAGTTCCCTTTAATAAGCTCTACTAACTAGTAAATTTTAGGCAAAGGATAGTAGTTGGGAGGTCGTCGCCATACCTCTCAAAAATACAATTTATAAGCCCAATATGCTTACTAAATACAACTAAGTAGATAG
>JAULKM010069989.1:0-11986 GCA_032355605.1 Rubia tinctorum
GAATGTAGCAGTATCTCATGTGATATTTTTCACATTTATAAATTTATATATTTTTACAATACAAACAACATCAACTTGATTGATGAATAGTGATGTAGGACACTAAAAAAGGGACGGAGAGAGTATGTAACTTGCAAGTCATTATCTTCCATACATTACATGGATATGAATTACACTTCATGTAACTACGAAACCATTCATCATATTATTTTAGTTCTCATGGTTATGTCCATTTTGGTCATGAATATCTTCTGGGTTCTATGAGAGTTTCTAAAGGATTTAGCCCGATAATCCTCCTTTGAAGCGACCCCACTTATCTCTCACATAGATAAATTCTTACTTAAGAGTAACTCACATTACTCTAACGTAAAAGAATCATTAAAAGCACACATTCTTAACCTTTCCTACGAGTGTCACTATTTGCATCATGGAAATAGGACCGGGATAGCCCCCACAGTGAACTCACCAAGTTTTTAACTATTAGGTTGTCTTTTTGAACCAAGATCTAGAGATCTCCGTTCAACATGATTGGGTTTTCCTTTGTCTTGACCTTAAAATTTCATGGACTTAAGTCCCATTACTCTAGATGTCTTCTCTACTTGGTCTCTGTGTAACACTTTGGTTAGTGGATCCATAATATTTTTTTAGACCTTACAAAGTCAACACTTATGACTCCATTTTTGAGAAGTCTAACATTTTTATATCTCTGATAGATGTGTGTGGTGGATTTTTTTGGAAATATTCATTTAAAATATTCCCTCCATCCCACCCAAAGGTTCTTATTTTTCTTTTTCGTCTGGCCCAATCAAAGGTTCATATTTGGGCTGAAATTTGTGGTTATTTCCTTATTTTGACTATTTCCTTATTTGGGCTGAAATTTGTGGATGAAATTTGGTCAACTCATTTCAATTCCCCACATTTGCCTGAAATTTAGCCACATTAGTATGAATATATAAATGCCCGTGCAAAAAAATAATATGAACCTCTGATTGGGACGGAGGTAATATCTTTTATTGTAATGTTAATATTTTATATGTAAGAAAAATGGGGCGTGGGGATTATATAGCGGAAATCTCCTGTTAGACCGACTAACGATTAGACTAATTATGAAAAAACTTGTCTCAATAACTTTTAATGTTAAATTATAAATATTTATATATTCCGATACATTTTAAAAGTTTTCAAAATTATCGGAATCTCATTGCAATAAATAAAAATAAATATCAAATCACCCAATTAGTTACATCAATTATAAAATGAGCTCATCTAATGATTAGTCGGTCTAAAATAATATATTGTGGATTATATATAACATGTTTTTTTGTGTTTTCTTTTAAGACTAACAGGTATTAAAAATCAACTTGGTTTCTTATCCACAATCCTTTTGTCTAATCATCCAAATACATGATGATAAGTTAGCCTTAAGTCAGTTTAGGGGGGCGATTAATTGTAATTTCTGCAGACTTTAAGGTGAAGGTGGGAGTAAATTGGATGGAAGATAAAGTGCAAAAGAAAAAGTCGAAAATAAAAATTACAATGTTTTAAAAGAATTTGTAAAATATGTACTACTATTCTTATTAAAAAAAAAGTCACAATTTGAATACCTATTTAAGATTTGCTTTAAATAAAATTTTACTACACGTTGGAGGAACTTTTATCAACTCGTTCTCTAATTTTTTATGGTCCACTTTCAAAAATTATAATTTCATTCCCATATTTTTATAATTTTATTATTCATTTGATTTAAAAATAATAATTTTATGCTCTCAGAAGAATCTACAGACTGCAAATATACTCTTTTTCAACTGTCAAAATAATTTTTTCCTTTTTTTTATATGTCCCTTCACCGACCATTTTCACACTCTACCAATCCTTTTTTGGATAAGAGAAGAAGAAGATGGATACACGGTTCTGGTGGAATTTTGTTGGCAAGAAATTAAGAATTGTGGAGAAGCAGTAAGTGATTAGGTCAAATATTGCTTAGTCCAAACCTAATGAATGGACGGATGACCATAAAATGTGGTGTGCTTTCTTACACAAAAAGGTTTCCAGAAAAGGGATGGACGATAAGCATGGTGTTGGTACAAATACATGGGTGGCATCAGAATTTCCGTGTTCCCGTATGGACCATAGGCTTCTTTTACAACGCATTCATTTCTTACATGGACCTAAACAACATGCATTTACAATTGTTTTTTTCAATTCAAAATTGAAAAACTTTAATCTTAAATATATAATAATAATACAATGTGAGATTTTGTTATATTCATCTTAATAGTATATGGTTTTTAAATATCAATTTTTATGCGAAATTGTTGTATGTAGCTAGAAATTCTGATGATCAAACATGATCATTGAAAATCGTAAAAAAACAATTATGTCATTAATCTTAGAACAGATGGAGTAGTTCTTTTGTGACAGGTCCAAGAAAACCTTGGCCGATAGAAAACAGGATGTATTATTATTTTGGTTTTGATCGGTTAGGGGAGCCAATGTATTCCCCACTCATCTCAATGAGTGATTTAAACTTTTCTTTAAAAACATATACTTGTGTGAAACCGTCTCACTTTAACTTCTGATGAGACGGAGGATTAATGGTGATAGAATGTTTTCCCATAAATGATTATGTATTCAAGGAAAGAATAAATAGACAAAGATTATAAAGAGATGTGTAGTACCAAAATAACTCTAGTCTAGTCATCAGTCTTATCCTAATCCAGTCATCATGTTGATTGATTCTAACACCCCCCCCCCTCAAACGAAGCGTCAGATGCTCCAAGACGCAAAACTTAGATCTGAAGAACTCAAATAGCAAATGAGAGAGATCCTTGGTGAAGATGTCCGCAATCTGAAGAGAAATAGGAACATGAGCAACGCCCAATTTGCCAGCAGCAACTAACTCCCAAACAAAATGATAGTCAATGTCAATGCGGTTCACACGCTTGTGTGCAACTGGATTCTGATCCAAGAAGATCGCACTATTGTTATCGCATAACAGAAGTGGAGAACCAAAAAGTGGAACACGAAGATCTTGTAGAAGATGAACATCCAAACAACCTCGAAAGCCATGTTGGCGAGAGCACGATACTCAGACTCGGTACTAGAGCGAGAAAAAATAGGCTGCTTTTAGGCACTCCAAGAAATAAGGTTTCCGCCAAGAAAGACAGTATAGCCATAAGTGGAGCGTCGAGTCTCAAGAAAGCGAGCCCAATCAGCATCATAGTAGCCTAACACCTCGGGAGAGCTGGAAGAGCAAAAGAGAGACCAAAGTGCAACATGCCTCGAACATATCAAATAATCTGAGTAGTTACAGCAAAAATAATCATCTCGAGGTCCTGAAGATACTGACTAACCATGTTGACCGCAAAGGCCAAGTCCGAAAGAGTAATAGTTATATATTGGAGTGCCCTGACCAGAGATCGGTAGAGTGTCGAATTCCGAAACGGAGGAATGGTCTTGCTGTCAAGCTGAGAGCCGAGCACAAGTGAAGTGGAATCTGGAGTTGCATCAGACATCCTGGCACGAGTAAGAATATCCCTGGCATACTTGGCTTGGCCGAGAAGAAAACCCGGACGAGTGGGTGAAACCTCTAAGCCAAGGAAGTAATTAAGGAAAATTCCCGATGAGTGCGGTCAATGAAAAATAAAATAAGAGTAGAATCATTACCTATAAGAATGATGTCATCGACATAAACCAACAAGTACAATAACAATGATCCATGAGGTAAGACAAATAAGGATGTGTCAGCCGAGCTACACTAAAAACCGAGCTAAACCAAGTAGGTGTTGAAATGATGAAACCATGCCCAAGGGGCTTTCTTGAGACCATAAATGACCTTCCATAAGCGACAAACATAATCTGGGTGAATTGGGTCCTTGTAGCCAACTGGTTATGCTATATAAATTTGAGAATCGAGCATGACGTTGAGAAAAGCAGTCTTGACATACAACTGATGAAGTGGCCAAGAGTGCTTAGTGGAAATAGCAAGAACTGTCAGAATAGTGAAGGTTTTGACCACGTGACTGAAGGTGTGGTCAAGGTCAAAACCAGGGATATGAGAGAAGCCTTGCACCACGAGATGGGGCTTATGGAGATCAACAATGCCATTAGGATGACTTCAACCGACAGACCTATTTGAAGCCAACAATGTTGACATCCTATGGTCGTCGAACCAAATCCTAGATGTGTTGTCCACGAAGAGCCACTACCTCATCATCCATAGCTGAAACCTAAGATGGATCTTGAAGGGTCGGGCGATAATCTGCGGGTTTCGACTGGGTAAGCAGGATAGAAAGAGGACCATGAGCAACAATATCCAAATAATCTATGTGTTGAATAACACCAGTTTTCGACCAGGTAACTCCCCGATGATTATGAGGCTGAGGAGGAGAGACAACATGAGAGGTCTCAATCGAGGTAATTAGGGAAAACCGAGGTTAGCTTATGGCGAGATAGGGGAAAGGGACAGATCGAACCCGACTGTAGAACAATTTGAATCTGTGGAGCATATAGAGCAGGGAGCTTGAGTAGGCTGAGCAGCTGAGGGCAATGACGAGGGAAATGAGAGAGCAGAATCACCATCATGATCAATAAAAATAGAAACTTCCTATGTTGATATAGAAGACGCGAGACAATGAGTACAAGTATCGTAAAACCAGGTATGATGAGGGATATAGACTGCCAGTGGAAGACATAGAAAAACCTTTATGCTAGGAGCTGTAGCAGATTAAAACACAAGGAATACTCCAGGGAGATAGGTTGTGATTGGACAATGGGTGAACAAACGGAAACAACCTGATAATCAAACAGATGAAAGTTGGAGTATACATGGAGTATACAGGATCCCAAGTGTAGAGAAGCCTATAATGAGCAGCGCCTTGTAGAACTAGAATAGGTAGTCGTTTAATGGTGTATACCACAATGGAAAATGCATCGTCCCAATGAGAAAGTGTAGATGCGAGTGAAAGAGCAGTGTGAGTCCCATTTCAGCAACGTGGCGATGTTTGGGTTTCGCTCGTCTATTTTGCTTCGGAGTCGGTGGGCACAATAACTAATGGTGAATGCATTTGGAGGAAAAATGGGACCAAAGGAGAGTGTTTAGGAATTCCATGCCACCATCCCTCCAAAATACTTTAATTTTAGATGAAAAATAATTCTTGACAAGTGCCTCAAACTGTAAATAAGTGTCAACAAAATTTGATTTACGACGAAGTGAAAAAAGCCAGGTAAATCGAGAAAAATCACCACAAATAAGGCATGATAAGAAAAACCGTTTGTTGATAAAACCGAGGAGGGACCACTCAAATCACAATGTACTAGATCAAGAACGTGCACAACATGTTTAGGGTTCTCAACAAACGCCAACCGGTGACTTTTTGCCATAACACAATAGGCGCAGGTCTGCAGTTTAGGCAACAAAGAAGAAATGGAAAGTAAACCAGACTTCTGGAAGCTAGAAATGACTCCACTAGACACATGACCCAACCAAGCAATCCAAAGCTCGTATAACGCTTGACCTTTATTTTGTTGTAAAAAGGAAACACGAGCTGCCTCTCCCCTATCAAAGAAGTAGAATGTGGCTTCATTGTTGCCCTGCCCACGACTGTCTTGGAAACTTGTTCTGAATCACAAAGAATCAGTAATCAAAAGTGATAAAAACATTCCAATATCTGGTCAGTTTACTGATAGACTACAAGTTTTTAATCATATCAAGGACAACTAGAACATCAGATAATTGTAAATTGTTAGAAATCTGAGAATAACCATTATGAAAAATCTGAATATGAGCACCATTACCAACGTAAACATCGGAATCACCATAATAATGCGTGACACTCTCTAAGTCAGAAGCGAAAGATGCCATATGACTGGTCGCACAAGAATCCACATACCAGTTTGAAGTGCGAGATGAAGGCTCCAATTGCAGGGATGACTGAAAATTTTCCATGTGTCGTTTCTCCACGTGTTGTGAGTTTTTGATATTGAAAACCTGCAAATCTGCCAAGATGTATTTTGTTGTTCTCATTAACTAGCAAATGTATATACTAGTTCGTGTGTTTATAATTGTTTTAAACGTTTTAAAAGATTAGTTCAAACTTTAATTTTTTGCAAGACTCACAACTATAATATGTGTGTGTGTTTAGAATGATTAATCGATTTAAACACCTTGTTTAAATTTTCATTTTCTTCAATATAATATAGAACTTACATCTAACAAATGTATGAATTATTTTATATATTCAGAATGTTTATTAATCATTTTAATGACTTTATTTATATTATTATTTTTTGCAAGTTAAAAACTATACGAGTTACAATTAATAAATGTATAAATTAGTTCATATGTTTAAAATAATTTTAACCACTTTAACTATTTGGTTTTGACTTTAATTTTAAAAATAAAAATTAAGATAGAACTTACAATTAGTAAATGTATAAATTAGTCTATATGTTTAGAATGTTCATTTATCGTTTTAATGATTTGGTTTAAAATTTCATTTTCTACATGATACTGATGATACTTATAGCTAAAAATTGTGTAAATTAGTTCATATATTTAGACTTTCAATTAATCGTTTTACTTATTTAATTTAGACTTTTAATTTCAGTATATTCAAAATGTTAATTAGTGTAGCTCAGACTTTAACAACAATGCTTACAATAAACTACAAATTCAAACAAGAAAAACACCGCCATGAGTGAATAAGGTAGGATTGTTATTAATGTTGCATTGTGATTTTGAATGTTCTATCATTACAAAAAAAATTTAAAATGAAAACAAAATGCCGTAAAGATTTAAGTGATATAAGATAAGAACACGGGAGGTTCAAAGTTCGATCAAAGAAAATTTTGTGCTATAAATTTATTAAGATACTTGAATATCCCAAATGTGTTTTTCACAATTTGAAACAAAATAACACCTCACATACAACAGAAAACACAATTTAGCACAAATTATGCACTGCTTTTCTACAGTTTCTTGTTTGAATAGTGTTTTTCAATCAATGTGCATTTTCCATACATAATTTGAACATTGATTGCGAGGATAATTAAATAAGTTATTTTGTATTGTTAGAATGTTTAGTTGAAAATCATTTTCGATCAGCATAAATTATATTGAGTTTGCAGTTTATTAGGACTGAACTTATAGGGTCACACTCAATGAATGAAATTGGATAAAAGAAGCAACTATTGGGCTAGGAGCCCAATTAGTAATTATATGGTAATTGAGTTTAGAACTCATCAAGTCTAATTAGGCTAGACCCATATTGATTTGGATATTAGTTTCTTGAATTAATGACTATTGTGTATAAATAGATATTTTTACAGAAATTTGCAGTACAACAAACATTAGAGCCGTGGCCGTTCCAGGCGGAAGAAACCAGAAATAATCCAACCATTTTCATAAAATAAACCTCATCGTAAAGAGAAGAAAAAATATTGGGTCTTTGCTTGTTGATCAACGTTCTAAGATGACCACAGTGTAGGCAATCCGATCAAGCCGTGTGGATACGTATAGAAGAATCACATCTACGATTTTCGTCTCCATTGTTGATCGAATCCGACGGTAAAACACGCGCCAAAAGTAATTTAAACTCTTACATAGATTTGAATTAATTACGTGCATGAGATCCAAGATTAGATAATTAATTTTTCCCTAAATTAGATTTAACCAATTGCGAACATTTATGTACCAAATAGCATTTCGAACTACAACCAAACACACATTTCCTGCACTATATCTGCATTGATTTTGCACAATTTCTGTTGCGAATCCTGCACCAACTAGCATTTCAAATTACAACAAAAAAAAAACACACTTTCTGCACCATTTCTACACTAATTTTGCACACATCTTGTACAAATTTTGCACTTTCCATTTAACCCGTAAATCCCTCCAACCAAACAAGGAGAGTAAGACTAGTAGTTTTTTGAAGCCAGATGTTTTTCGTAAGTGTACATAATTATTAATCTGTGTAGAAACTGCCTATAATCTGAACCTATAGGATACCCGAATAAATGGTCTAAAGAATTATTTGACCGAATAATCAATCTCACAAGTCTAAAACATCCATATGGCACGAGGTCTACTAATGTAACTGAAATTCTTAAACCGGAAATGCCGAAAGTCCATTGATTAAACAACTTCAATTTGGATTTCTCCAAAACCATTATTGGACAGCAAATCAAAAGCCAAACAAGGATTTTAAGTAGTGCGTCGTTGAAAAAACTTAGATTGACATAGACAAAAATATCTAATTCTTCAAACAAAAAAGACTCATTTTCAATCGATTAAGTAATGACTTGAATAAAAAGGAAACTAAAAAAGATAAATTAACAAAAAATTAATTAAAAGCCTCATATCCCAAAAAAATAAAACAAAATAAAATAAAATTAAAAGAGAAGTACCCTCCTTTTACGGAAATGTCCATGAAACTTTCAATAATCTGTAAGCTCGTCGGACTGTCAAATAGATATGAATTTTTTTTGTGTCTTCTCTGTTTTCTATTGCCATCAAAGGGAAGCTGCTGAAACGACTTCATCGCGTCATTAAAATATGTGGTATTACCCACTGCCTTCGCGTTAATGGTCTCCACAAAGAGGAGTTTTCTATAAAAAAAAAGTCTCCACCATGAAAAGTCATCGCCGTGGAAATTCTCCGAATTGATCTTGGGTTGTAGATATGTCAACCAGATCCAAAACTCTCCATCCTAACCCATCGACCAAACCATAAGAGACCACCCGTCGACCAGTCACCCTAAATAAAAGTAAGTACACGACACTAGTGCGACGTGATCAGGAAACCACCTGCATGACCCGGAACGCCGAAACGACCAAGAACCTCTAAGAACTACCATCAATCACCAATAAGCGTTAGGGAAATGGTGACCCAAACCCCGTTGTGAAATTCCTTCTTTTCACCACGTGAATCTATACACGGGAAGACCGGAGATGGAGAGTAGTGGTGTTTGGTAGGGTGAGATTGTGGTGGGGGAGGCCACCACACCAAGAGAATAAGGTGGTCGTGTTAGGGTTTAGGAAAGGCGGAGAGGTTGGAGACGTTAGAGAGAGGCTGCAGATGTTGAAACACCAAAGTTACTTATCTTATAAGTAAATCAGTTTATATGTTCTGTCAAACACATCTTGTATGTCGATTGAAAGGCACAATACAATGCACCCACACCTAGACTCCAAGTTTTGATATTTTGACGCATTCCTCTGTAAAATTGATGTATTCCTTTACCATGATGTAATTGATTTTTTAGTGTATTCAGAGCTTCTCTTGAATAAGGTAATTTTTATAATGTTTTATCAAGCGAACCCTTTTTTAGTGTAATCAACTACTATGGACACTGACTCTGCCCCTGACCAGATGGATTATTAGGATTATTCTTCAAAAACTGTTAGAATATTATTGAGGAGGATCTTCTTGCAGGAACACATGATTTCCTGAAGGTTGAACCTATGAAAGATCCCTAAATCAATATCCTTAACAATGATTGTTTTAATCCTTAAAACAGATGTTTGTTCATCCTTTAAAGACTACATATCAATCAGCCTATGCAACTTCTTAAATAAAATCTTCTCAAAACTGATAGCATACATGCTAAAACCTATAATGATTGATATTATCTCATCTGAACAATCTGCTTTTGTATCATGTAGAGAATTGGAAAATAATGTGTTATTGGTGCAGGAAATAACAAATTATCTACACACTAAGAACAATAGCTTCAACATGATCATTAAACTAGACATGATGAAGGCTTTTGATAGAGTCTCATGATTTTTTAAAACACATTTACTAACTAAAATGAGATTTTCAAACAACTTAAATCAAGTAATTATGGGCAATATCAAAGCAGCCCATTTTTCGATACTGGTAAATGGAAGTTCTTGTGGCTTCCTTAAAGCTTCAAGAGGTTTAAAACAGGGGGGGATCCCCTATCACCCCTACTTTTTATACTTATTACATAAGTTTTCACAAGAATTCTTAACTTTATGTTCAAATATTCTAATATAGGTTACTACAAGCTTCCAAATTCAATGCAAAATGTTACACTTATAAAACATGATATTGCAATAATTTTAAAATACTTTAAATTTGAGATTAAAAAATTAATGAGATTTCTAAAAATTTATGAAAGGGCCACATGCCAAAAAATTAACTTTGAGAAATCTTATGACTTCATATCCAAATTGCTAATCCACAAGTAATCTTAACCATCAAATCATAATCAAACATGATGTATGGATAACTCCCTTTTAAGTATCTGGGATGTACTATATTCACTGGAAGAAACAAGAACATATATTATCAAGAAATGTTGGATGACATAACTGCTAAACTTAACAAATGGCATAACTCTCAACTTTCTCATGCTGGAAAGGTTATTATAATAAAACATGATCTCTCTCCTATTCCTTTATATATACTTACAGTCCTAAAACCCACCCACCAAAGGAATAATAAACAAATTACATAAATCTTTTGCTAAATTCTCAAGGCAATCCTAGGATCCTGAAAATCATAAAAGGAAAATATTGAGAAGCTACACTAATCTGTGCTACCCCAAACAAGAAAAATGAGTTTAATTTTAAAAACCTCCACACAATGACTAGAAGTTTCCCTCTGAAGTTATGATGAAAATTACAACAAGGTGAATTTCTAACCACCACTACTCTTGTCTTGATCAGAATATTTCCTTGCATAGTGACTTGGCTCTTGTGGTGCTCTAGAAACAAGTTGTTGTTTGATGAGATAAAGTCAGATAGTAAACAGATGATATTTCAGGATCTGAACGTATAAAATGACATCATTATTGAGTTAAAATAATTAATAATGTGTATTTGAATGTGAAAATATAAATAAAAACATAATACAAAAATTACAATTTATAACTTTTTAAATTATACAATTATTGTGTAGTTTAACAGATACAGTTTGAAAGTAAAAAAATACAATGAACTGTCCATAAGTTATTGATAGAGATCACCTGTCAAGGAGAACTGCTATTTTCACGTTTTATATAAAGCACCCCACACGCAATCAACTATCAGTGCCTTCAACAAGAAAATTTTCCCATGGGACTAGAAATCCTCAAAGCTGATGCAGTAGCATAATTTGAAATTCTACAATGGCTGCTTTGTTTTCTGCTCCATTTATGTCACAGTTAACTGTACAACATATTCGTAGAGCTGCAAAAGGAGCACAAGACCACAAAAATCTTCTTCCAAACTCGCGCTCGTTTTTATGGGACAATTGTATAAAAACATAATGAAGTAGAGTGCCCTTGTATATGGTAAACAGACTCAAAAACAGACATAAATCCCATGAATCCACGACAAAATGTTTTCCTTGGCAGTTGAAATTTCATGAGTATCTTCTTTTATTTCAGTCTTAAGAGTAGCAAGGTCCCGAGGCCTCTATGCTCATGCTCGTTTCGTACGCCGGCTCACTTCTAAAGCAAGTTCTGTGTCGATCTTCAATGAAATGTCCAGCGCTTTAACGGAGTGTGTCAAAGCACCGCTGCAAATGGTAAAATATCGGACTTTTGTCATAACTTCCGTCCTTCTCTAATCTCTACGTAAGTGTTATTCACTAAGATGAAAATTACCTTGAAATGTAGGTCACACCTGTTTGACCAATCTTGTGAACTGTATCAAGAGTGACGTTCCCAGAAGCCTGCAAAGCAGATAAATGTAGTTCTTCTAGTTAAAAAGGCTTCAAATGTTACAGAAAGAGAAGTTACACAGGAGAACAAAAGTAAAAATGGCTTTAAAAATGATGTAAAAGCAGAGCCACAGCAATTGGTCGGAGAACCTAGCCATATTGACCCAAAATGTTACCCATCTATAGAAAGCACAACTCTTTAATTGAAACTGCATCTGCTATTCCTTAAGTAGAGTGAAAAAACTGGTTTTACCGTTTTAGCCGATTTAATCCTTAAACCTATGTTCCAACGTAGGTTAACCTAACCAAGTA
>JAULKM010069998.1:0-11986 GCA_032355605.1 Rubia tinctorum
TGATAGAAACGATAAAAAAATAATAGTGCAAAAATGGCAAGTGAAACAGAATGATGAAAAATGACTGAAACAACTGATGAGCATAATTTAACTAAAACTAGCGATGCAAAATGGTTTGAGAAGGATGAAGAAAACTGAGATAAAGGGATTAATATCGTGAATAAAGGAAATACATGGACTATGGTTCAATAAAAAATAAAGGGAAAAAGAATAAATTGGAGTAGATAGCAAGTGGTAGTGGTCTGATAAGTGATGAAGGTGATAGCTCACTAGGGATTTGGTAGGATCCACCAGAGAACTATGATGTTCCATGATTTGTTCCTGGAACGTAAGGGGTTTGAATAAGTTAGAAAAGCAAAGAGAGTTTATAGCATGCCTCAATGGTTTGAAAAGTACATTTGCTATAATTATAGAAACAAGAGTAAAACAATAATTGGAAGAAGGGGTAAGGAAAGGTTTTGGACCTAACTGGAAGTTTCTGGACAACTGTGATGACATCTGAATGGTATAATTTGGATAATATGGTAATGGAATCGTATGGACGTACATGGATAGTGAACATGCCGGGATCATTACATATATGAGGTAGTTTCTTTTGAAAAAGAGCCAACACTTGTCCACCAATTTTAATTTTTCCAAATTCTTCAATTCTTTAGTTTTCATTAGGGTGCATAACTCGTTAAGGAATTTAGGAAACCTAGGTACTTGATTGATATCATAAAAAAGGGGAATGTTAAATCACATTTTCGGAAAACCTCCGAAAGGGATTTTTCTCATCCTTGTAATTCTCGTCCCGTAAAGCCACAGAAAAGGGTGGTGGTGGAAGGAATTTTTTTTTCAATTTATCACTTATCTGGTGGTTGAGTAATCATCTCCTCGGCCTCTTGGTCTTTCACCATAAGCTCCTATTCAACTTTCTTCCTAGCCTTGACAACTCAATAGGGCTCCTTGGTTTCTTTTCCACTCCTCAAGGTTATTGAGATTACACATTTCCTCGTGTTCAATTTTGGTTGTGAGGGATTTATTTTGGAAACCCTGTCCTCCAAATGGGCCACAAAAGAATCGATTTGACTAACTTGGATTTCCAAACTCTTGAATCTTGGAGAAGAAGAATTCTCCACGTTTGTGATTCTGGATGCGATTCAATCTTCAAAGTTGGTGGCCATATTTGTTATAGCATGCAGGAACTCTTCATACTCTGACCTTTGTTCTTCCTTATCGGGAGTTGGATGAGCCATCATCCATTGGGTGACATTGTTGTGGCGTCTGATTATACCATTGATTTTCTTGGTAATGAGCTTTTACCCCTTGATGATTTGGTTGAAACCTACCTTGGTTACCTTGAAAACAACCTTAAGGATTTAATTATCTGGATTGTTCATCTCTCCACTGAAAGTTTGGATGTTCTCTCCACCTGGGATTTTATGTTTGGAAGTATGGATCATACTTCTTCTCATGGACATGTCCTCTTTGGAAACCTTGTTCACCTCGGCATCCCTTATTTCCTTGGAAACCTTGGCCTTGACCACCTTGATAGCACATTTCCTTTATTTCTTCAAACCCTTCATCTTGAAGCTGGGGGCATGAATCGGTTGGGCAATCCAATGAACAAACCCCATTAGCTTTAACGTGATGTATCCTCCACTTCATTAGCTCCTTCATCATGGAAGCTAAAGCTTGATCTTGTTTCTCAAGTTTAGAAGTTTTTGGATTTGATGACTCTCGTACCTTTGCCCTTTCCCTTTCACCAAATTGTCTTGTATCATTAGCCATATCTTCAAATAATGCCATGGCATGTTTTGGGTTCTTGTTGGCAATCAACCAATTATAAGAGGCGTTAACCATCCTCATGTCTTCAATGTAAAATCCATTAAATAAATAGTATACAAGGTCTCCTTCCGTGTATGGATGGTAGGGGAAACTTGATAGAAACCTGTTAAAGCTCTCCCAATATTCATACAAAGATTCACACGACCATTGGGACATATTTCTTAGCTCTTTCTTCAAAACCACTGACTTGGATGCCAGAAAGAACTTCTCCAAGAACTTCCACTTCATCCATCCATGAAGTTATACTTTTCGGAGAGAGGTAGTATAACAATTCCTTGGCTGCATCCTTCAAGGAAAAAGGAAATGCCCTTAGATTATAATTATCCTCCAAAAATTCATGTCGCTTCATATTCATGCTCATGAGGTAGAACTCGGACAAGTTCTTGTTTGCACCCTCCTCATTCATTCCGTGGAAAGTCGGTAGATAGTGGATCATTTTGGACTTAAGCTCACAAGTGACATTTTCCAGAAGTGTAGGAAAGATGATACAAAGCGGTTGGTTCTCTAGGTTGGGGGTCATGAGCTCCCTTAATGTTCTAGTATCATCCTCCATAGTTGGTGTAACTATTTCGGGTGGTGCTTAATACCTCGGGTTAGAAAAATGAGCTAGTATCCTTTATCTCCCGAGTGTTCCCAAAATATCAGGATCTTAGTGTAAGAGTTTTGGTATATAGGTACGAGTATCGACCATAAACCAAGAACTAAAGTAATATAACCTTATCCCAAGAAAAAATCACAAAAGCAAGCAAACGTTAATAACAAACAAGTAAAAATACAAAACACCCAAAGAACTATACTAACACCTTAACAAAATATGTCTTTTCCCTGACACCACTGCTAGAATTTGGGAGTATGTGCCCGGTCTACGGCTAACTACTAAATAGTAGCTAGTGGTAAGACATAGTCGTTCACGAGGAAAAGTGGTGTTTTATTGATTGTTATATGTAATTAAAAACACACAAAGAAGTTACTCTACGTGTGTGATAAACAAGTGGGGTGGTTTTGATTTTAGAAAACACTGCGAATATTTTAAACAACTAAATTAATCAACAATTAGAGCAAACAATGTAATTCCTATCACAACTAGCACGAAACTATGCAACTAATATGATAGCGAGTCTTGGGTGGAATTGGTTTACATTTCCAGTTATCCTTTGATCATCGACTAATTATCCTATTTTTATGCATTAACTACATGTTGTGGAGAACTTGTTAACACCTTTCGAGTGAAGACATTTCTCATCTCTCCTAGGTTATAATTAGAGTGGGCGATTGACGTCATACAATTACCCTTACCCTTGGGTCACTCTAGAAGATTGACGTAATAGACTTCCCTGAGAATAAATAAAAACATGAAGACCCAATACAACTAACACAATGTCCTACAAGTGAGAGACATTGGGATATCACAAATATATCTACTAATAACGACTACGAGGATCGGCCTTCATGCTAGATGTTATTAGTGAGCCATGTTGATAATTAGTCAAACCCCATCAAATTCATCCTAAATATAAGCAATTTCATCAATCAATAATCATAAGTAGTTGTCACACCCAATTAACCCAAGTCAAAGTCTTCCGAGTTTGACCGAAAAACCTAGCAACAATCAACCCAAAACCATCAACTAGTTGATCGCCCAAATCTTAGTCATGCACTAATCACACAAGAAAGAATAAAACATACTTAATAATTCAAGTAAAAAATAGGATGAACCAAATCTCACAAATTCATATTAGAAATGCTTACCAATTGTTCCTAAGAGTATATTTAGCCTAGATTAGCTAAACCCATAACAAAAGAGTGAACATCCATGGTAAACATAGTATTAAAAGATAGAAATAAATGAAAATTAGGGTTTTTGAAGAGAGAAATTCGAATAAGAGTTATGGAAAGGAGAGAGAGTATTCTAAAAATGGAGAAGATAAGCGGGATGAAATATGCTTGTTGCGGGCTGCAGTTTATGCTGCGGCCTGCAATGCTCCAAATTCCCAATGCCTTTGACCACATGCTTGTCTTCACGGGCCACTATATATGTTACAGCTTGCAATGCCCAATCTGCACAACTTCTACCAAATATTAGTATTTGGCCTTCTTCGAAATCTTCTTACTTCTTAAATTCTTCTTCAAAACTCGAACTCTTCAAAACCCAAACACTTCAATACGATCTAAAAAACTTCATAAATTAAAGAATAAGGATATAAAACATGTAAATTCATCCTAGCCCTCTCATTAATAAAATGTCAATTTCTTTCCAATTAAGTCCCTAATCTATTACAAAATTAGACGCTGAATCTGTTAAAAGTGGGATATAAATGGAGCACATCAATCTATGTACATGAGTGTGTGTTTTTGGAAAGATGTATATTTACATGAAAACAGGGTTATGGCACATTAAAGTATAGGAGACACTATTAATCCTATAATCACTGTAAAATAATAATCGCACAGATAATGCTCGCATGAGTATCGCTCTGCAAACTTATTAGAATTAGATTTCAAAGAAGAAAAATACATTTAGAAATGATTTACATAAATTCTAAGATGAATAAGGAAATTTAAATAATTTATAGGAAAAGAACGAAATAGTAATTAAACAAATACTATAAATATATAATATCAATTTTGATTTGTAGGAAATTGACATTTTGTTATTGAGATGGTCTCCTATGAGGCAGTCTATCTTTAATTAGAGGCATTTATGCAATTCTAACTGTATTCTAGCTCCATTGACTTATCTCTAATGATTTTACAGGGACCTATCTCCATTTATTTTACATGGACCTAACGTTAATATTTTCAGGGGTTTTTTGTCCAATTTTTTCCATCATTTTCCCGCAATCTACAATCTAAATTTTTTTAAAAAAATACATAAAAAATGATTTAAAATGAAAAAATCAATATGATCAGCGAATTGAAAAATTATAAACATCCGCAAAAAATAGCAGAACATCAACGAAAAATCATAAAATATCAACTAAAAACTTGCAGAAAAAATCTAAAAAATCAAATAAAACAACCAAAAATTATATATAATAAAATAAAAATCAACCAAAAATTGAAGAAAAAAAAACATCGACTACGGCTAACAAAAAATCAACTGAAAATCATAAAATTTCAGCCATGATAAATTATCTTTTAAAAAAAATACAAACATCAACCTATATCACCCAAAAGATAAAAACATCAATTATTATCATCTAACTTCACCCAGAAAATGTAAAACGCTAACATAAGGAAAAAAACACTACAAAAAATTAACCATATCACAAAATAAGCTAAAAACATAAACCCCTATCACCTAAAACTCATCTAAAAAACTAAAAACATCAACACGAGAGAAAAAAACTAAAAACATCAACAAAAAAGATACGGTACCTAAAGAGAATAAACTATTCACTCTGAAAATCATAAAACATCAATAATATTTTTTTAAAAAAGCTACAAATATTAACCTACATCACCCAAAAGCTACAAATATCAACTCCTAACATCTGAACCTCATCCGGAAAATGAAAAACATCAACATAAGAAAAAAGACACTACAAACATCAACTTCTATTACTAAAACCCCAGCCGGAAAAAGAAAAATATCAACATGAGAAAAAAGACACTACAAACATCAACTACTATCTTCTAAACCTCACCCAGGAAATGAAAAACATCTAGATGAGTTCTACATTGTTCACTACATTAAAATGTAAGGCTTTTTTTCTAGGTTTGACAGTTACATTTCTAACCTCTTCTATTTCATTAATTAATTTGTGTAAGTTTCCCGCAGCGATCACTGGTACCTCATCATTATCCATCCTAGCACGAATAAGATTTTTACACTTGATACATTGTCGGGGGGTATCAAACCAACTAACGTGAGTGAAAATAGGGTGCTTTTCAAGTATTACGATCAATCAATTAATAATACATTAATGTAACATACCAAAGTGAGAAGATAAAGACAGAACCAGAACTCGATTACACATGGAAAATCAAGAACATAAAAGTAAGTCATTCAATCCTAAAGATCCATTTCAGCAACATCATTTATTACCTTAATAAATGGTGACGAATTATGCCATTCCTGTGCAGTACCGAACCCAACTTGGTTCCTGGCAATACGGGTACTCGTCTTGCTCTTCATGGAAGAATTTTCTCTTCATTCAAAGTCAAACAATATTTAGGAGGTAAAAATCACATCTCACAATTAGATATTCATAATTTCTATTACATACTAAATTCTTCACTAACAGTGTAAGTTTCAAAATCACAAATCATCCCAGAGAGCCAAGGGCCATATCATGCTTACAAAATTCAAGGTGTTGCCAAGAGATGGTACGGATCATGGATCAACGAGTACCAACAGCAAGCGAATACTTTGTTGCAACTGCTCTATGATAAGAATGACATAATAGGTTGATAATTTAATTTGTGTGGTTGATGATATTGAATTTTTGTTGTTGGTGTTTGGTGATAGTAAACTTGTGTGGTTTTTTAATTTATTTGCATTAATGGTGATGATACATTTTCTCTTTATCGGTTCAATAAATTTGTGACTTCGTCGATCTATATTATCACACCTTCATACTTTATTATATTTTCTTAGGTTAAATTTATAATAGTTCCGATTCAAATATTTCTGGTTGTAATTGCCTCAGAAATGATCTAGGTGGGCAAACCAGAAAATAAATATGCCATTACGAAAATTAAATTAAAGTTACACCAGTAAAAGTCATACATACCGGTGTAAAAAAATCACAAGCATCAAATACATCTGTATTCCACACAAGTGCATGAAATACCGGTGTATAATATATTACCGGTGTAGTTGTAATATACCGGTGTAAAGATATCTGGCATCAATCACTAAGTACAACATATTATACATTGGTATTCATCACTATATCGGTGCGATTGTGGTTGTGCCCCCCTAGCATTTAGAACATACCTACACTGATATTTATTTTTTACATCGGTAACAATAATTTTGGTGCCTTAAATCTACATCATTTTTAAATTTTTAGCACCAGTATCCTTTACCGGTGCATAAGAGAATCTATACTAGTATTTATTACCGGTGACTATGTAACCACCACATACACCGCTATACTTACACACTGGTATTTTGGGAGGCCAAAGTACTGGTGGAAATGCAAGAAAATACTGGTGCTAATGACCCTGTCCTGCATTAGTGTCTAAAAGCTTGATGGGTTACAGTGCTTTGTCCTCGGAAGAATACTACATCAAGGAGTAATCTCATAATTGATAAATAGGTTTTGCAAAGTCGTGATATTATTGATAACAATAGGTGATAATAATAGATACCTTCTTTAGATGAAGTTTATTCTCCCTCAAAATCAAGACCAAATCCTCCAGAAAGTGCATGTAATATTAACCACTTTCCCACGTTGCCACTTGTTTTTTATGTTATTCAAACAGAAAAATTGTTCACAAACACATAGTTAAGTACTTATAGCAATACTTCTTTCATAATACAATTTTGAAGTTAATTCTAACCTTTAGGGACTTCCAATGGAATCCTTTGAGGTTGGTAATTATGGGATCTGTCATCACCTTTGTAATTGCGAATGAAATTGTTTTCGGGGGGTGTTTTATGTAATGGATCGAACCAAAACACCGTGTTTGAAGGAAGAAAGATGAAGGCCACCATCTAATGTTTGTTACAAAAATTAAATCGTCATTAACTCAATACACTCCAATAATATTTAATAGAATCCAAACAAGAGTAAAGCAGTAAATAGAGTTGACTCACCTCTCGTAATAAGGTGCGATAAATATCTAATTGTCCTTTTTCATCAACCGGGAGCTCAAGTAGGACAAATGCTCTTCCACCGTAAGATGTTCATGTTGGATACTTATTGGGCATAGAATCATATCCACCCTTTCAATTTGGAAATGGATTGTACATGCAAGAGCTTATAAACATGGTTAGTCTTTCTATATTGAAGCCGAACGCATTAAGTAAGTTTATGAATTGAGTTAGGGTGATACATTAACACTTACATGCAATGTAGTTGCATCACGGGAGGGGGCACATTATTTAAGTGGAACAAGTCTTCCAAATTCTCCTTCCAGATGATTGGATTAATCTTGCACCCAAAAATTCCTACTTCTTCCACGTGGATTTTGTACGAATATGAGGGAGGGTGTGCTGTCACAACCGTCTTATTCTTTAGGGAACCATCCTTCGAGGGATTAAATGGTGGTGACTTCATTCTAGAGACATGAGACTTTGTTGGTTTTTCATCCCCACATGTGTTGGACAATTTTCCGGGACTACTAATCCTTGTCTCGATCTACATGAAATCAACCGTAAAAGTTATGTACGAAAACTTTGTCTCAGCTCATAATGAATAGTATATAAATTATCATGTTATACCTTCTTTGTAGGCATGTTCTTCAAAATATCAACTAAATGAAGGGGTCATTCAACAAACATTCTCAATGCCTTGTCCACCGTACTTGCCTTCAGTTCTGGGATTGAAAGAAACATACTATCTATGAGGCTCTTTGTGACATTGACCACTATGTTATCATTTGCGACTAGATTATGATGATGCACTCGTATCAATGTGTAAACTTTACCTTCCTCCATGATGTGTGGCTCTCTCCATCAACACATTCGACAAGTAGTATTCACAAGGAATTATCCTACAAAAGAAGCTCGCTAATTTAAAAAAAATTATAAAATATTTTGTTATATGAATAGTATAATATATTTACTTACACCTTCATGTTGCGTTGGGTGACCTCTAATAACTTCGTTCTTAGTCGATCAAAGGTAATTGAAGTTGGAGACGGTGGTACGGGCCTACTATCACACTCCGGATGGTCATGTGTTGAGGTTATCAGAGAAGAAACACAAGGGGAAGTTGAGGATGTTGGTTTAGAACTTGGAATGATTCTCTCCAAGTCAAGTGGCATTTTCCTCCCATTCGATTCTTGCGAGGCATAAGCCACTAGTTAGCTTAATGTGGATTTCAAAGCACCAATATCTCTCTGTTGACTACTTAACGCAATATCAACCTTAGGTGGTTGAGTTTTGACAAAGATCTCCCTATGTGTAGCGAGAGTTCCGACACCCAAGGGATGTCTCTGTTGACAATATGATCATGTTAAGTTACAAAGATAGAACCTTACCACTTTTTTTAGTCATGGAATTCCCTCACATGAGGAGCTCTTCATTTTTCCTATGTTTCTCCATTTGGCTTTATTATAATGGTGCTTGATTTGGGTGTGTTTGGTTATTGATTTGTTGGAGTGGAAAGGAAATGTATAAGAAGAAATTTGGGGTCTTTGAATGGAGAGGGTTCCAATTTGGGCAATAAATGATTTTTCAAAGTATTTTTCGGGGTTATTTTTTACCAAGTATGGTACATAAATCTATTCTCCCGCCAGTGCTGTGGAGTTGCACTTGTCGCGCGACATGTCGGTTGTTAGTATTTTAGGTCTCCTTTTGGGTCAAAATCAGCACAATAGGCCCATCTCACATAGATGTATGATGTCGCATCAATGTCGATCAAATCTCAAGACGTAAGATACACTCCACGATCTCGGTCATGCCTGTGTTTTATTGGCTTATCACGGGGTCGTGGTTTATTGGTTTCTCAAAGGCTCGTAGATGGACCAAATGGCCCATTCCTCATGAATGAATGACGTCACCAACTATTCGGTCTATAGTCGCTAAGTAAGAGAACTTGTGTGACGTTGCATATTAGGGTTTACATCATTTTTCTTAATATATTTCTAGGATAAAAATTATCAGTTTTATCTGTTACTTAAACATGAAAGGGTTTTAATATCACCTGTTTGAAAGTTATGACAGTTAGACGCCTGTAAATTCCTTACCAATGTCATTCGAGGCCAAATCTATTCATGTCTAGAAATCACACAGGTCTTTCATTAGAATCCCATGAACAGTCAACCTCATTTCGTGAGTTGGAAAGATGGGTGAGGGTTTGACTAACCCATTCAAAGGATAAGATTTTTGAAGGCTAGTACGTTAGCCGATATTGTTCTAGGCCTAAAGATATCAGCTCTTTCAATTAAAGAAGGTATTGAGTTTAAGCACAAGAAGATTCAACCATATTACACGATTGAGGGTTTCACAGTATCTCGTTCAGCTGTAAGATGGTTGAAGGCAAGACATAGCCAATCTCATATAAGTCCTAAAGATTTACCAACTTCTTTTATTACAAAGGGTTTTATTTTAAATATCACAAACAGTCAACCCCATTACACGGGTGAGGTTTTTACAATTACCCATTCAACGGCTAAGATTGGTGTAGCCCAATCATAGCCAATGTCATTTGAGGCCAAAATATTTCATTTCAAGAAATTACTTAGTATTTTCTTTTTAGGACAACTAAGTGCCAACCTTATTACATGAATAACTGTTTGAATATCATCCTATCGATGATCCAGAGAACATCTCTACTCGTATAAATAGGGCTATCCTAATTAGCCAAAATAAGTCAACCTTATTACACAAGTACATTTTTACCAATACCTTTTTTTTAATATTAAGAATTTATAAGCCCGGACATAGCCATATGAGTTATTTTGTTTTAAAAATAGTTTTAATATTAATTGTACTACTGATTACTATTTCTATACTATTTGAGTCAGGCCTAGAATTTGGGCTCATATATATTAATTTTGGGCTGAAAGGCCCAGACACTGCGTGTGACGTCGCTTTTATGTCGGACAGTTGTCAGTCTTTACCACATGTATATGGAACGTCAGGTGATGTGGTCTCAACCCACTACTGTCCAAGACTATTTTGTTTCAATTTTTAGGAAGGTTGTATTATTCGGCCTAGTTTTAATGACGTACTAAGTCGCTTATATGTCGGTCAACCATTGGTTTTGTCGAATATGTCTGCGGCATCGCTAATTGGCGATTCAAGTCACTTTGGTCCAAGCTTACCAAAAATATTTTGTGCCCTTAGTAAAACCCTTGGCCCAATACGTATGATAAGAGATGTCGCCTTTCATTATTCATACATGTTTTCCATTGCAAAATGATTTGCAACATCACACGCGTGGTTGAAATGAAACCATTCACTATTGAGTCTATAAACTTCCCACCCTCGACCCCATCTCATTCTCAGCCTCTACGTCGCACCCAATGCTCCGTCTCTAGAAATAATGGTAAAACAACAGTTAATATTTGCCCACAACCACCGAACGATATTTATATTACCCCAGAGTAGCTAAGGAATTTAGGTTCAACAAATCCTTTTCCGGAATCTGTTTAAAGAGGAAGAGACAAAAACCCTAGACAAGGTAACATTTTTAAAGTGAATTTTTCACAAGTTTTTATGTTTTCACTGACTTCTTTCCTTCCTAATACATTGTATTTATTTCAATGAAGATGAATGTAGTGTTTGATTAATTTCTATAATTATGTTTGATGTTTAGATGTGTCCTTTTAGGTTTTAAATTTTAAATTTTAGGCTTAGGGGCAATGTTTGGGATTTTGGTTCCCAAAACGTGTTGTGCTTGCTGTGCTTATTCTTGTCCTTATTTAGTTTGATTTAATTGGTGTTTTTGACATGTTGTGTACACTTTCAACACATATTTAACCAGCCCAATAGGTCGTGCGATGTCACACATTCATACATATGAATCTGCAATTTCTTAGAAGGCACATCAGCCTGGACGACAAGTCTACGAGATGCTTATGATCTAGCTCAACACTCAAATTCCAGTAATCTCATGGTCTATTCGAATAAGACTAGCATATGTTCTTGTTCTATAGATGTCTCCAGTGAAGCAAACAAAAAAGAGGGGCAAGGCCTGAAAGCGGGAGCAAGTCCCTCCCGCTCCAAAACGGCGAGGACCAATTAATGCATCTTCATTGCCAACATTCGACAAACACCACCTCTTCATCGAGGAAAACAAGAAACAATTTTAAATTGTGAGGAACATGAGGGTAAAAAAGGTGAGGGTTAAACGGGCCTAGGATGTGGAACGGCTCCACTTAGACGTTTTCCATTAACCTTCAAATCTTCGGGAATTGAGGGGTTGATTTGACTCGGTAAGCTAACAAATGAATTGGAGGTGAAAGAATGAATTTCCCGTAATGATTATTATTGATGATCATGAGAATAAATAGAGTACAAGACATAAAGGTAGAA
>JAULKM010070009.1:0-11986 GCA_032355605.1 Rubia tinctorum
AATGCAGATTAGAATAGCTCCATAATTATCTCCATAATATTCATATTCCTTATCTGCTTCTGAAGCATATCCAAATCCCATAAATAAAGGGATTTTCCTTATCTAAAATATCTCATAATATTCATTCAATTCCAATTCTATAAATATAGGGATTTACTATAAAATCATAATGCTTCCATTCGGCTGAACAATATATTGCATAATCTCCAATTTCCATAATGCTTCTGTCACAGGTTTTGACCAGAGAAGGCTGCCGCCCGAATGGCAGACGATATGCACTGACTTCTTAGGGGCAACGCCCCCCTTTGATGTCATCCACAGGGGTCATATCAAGGCCTCCTGGTTGGGTGACGTGTTGCGTATTCGCTTCCCGAGTGATGCCACAGACATTGATTGCCAGCAACGGGCAAGGGTGTTCATGCTACTCTTGCTTGGTGGAATGCTTATGGCCGACACTTCGGGGTATAAGATCCCTCTTCTTTAATTTTCGCCACTCTTGGACTTAAATACGGTACATCAGTTTAGTTGGGGGAGTGCAATTCTGGTACACTTGTATAGGAGCTTATGTGACGCCGCAATAGTGAAATCCATATCCGGCCCAGTTGTCCTCCTTCAGGTAACATTGATATTTCAACATTATCAGTTCTTCGATCATTTTCGGAGTTGTCACTGACTTTATCTTTTCCTCACTCTGATTACTTGTTCGTTGTGGGCGTGAGAGAGAATACTGAGCATCCGTCCCGCCGGACGACTACCACTGACCAACAACATAAGGGCAGTTGGGTCCAGGTTCGTAGTCAGTAAGTTAGAACATACTTTCCACAACTATTCCTTGACAAACGATACGTGATGTTCTTCACTCTATTCTGGGCAGGTGGAGAGGCCAATTTGATTTATCAAGATCACCGATGCATGTGCCCAGTGTGTACCATGATCAACTAACAACTCTCGACGACCGTCAGGTATAATAGTGATTCTTCAGTTTCCAATACAACAGTTGCTTCCAAATTTATTGATTATCAGCTTAGTTAAAACTTGTTCTTATTTTTTTAGCAGTTAATTTGGCAGCCATACTCAGAGCATCTCCTGCAGCATCTACCACTATATTGTACATCCGGTAGGAACAACTGGTTGTTGACTGTCAACCTCATTTTCTGGCACATGGTCTAGGGTCACCATGTTCACCGAGTGCTCTGGAAGTTCGGTTACATCCAACCAATACATGTGCAGTTAGTGCCCAAGAAGGTCCAAAAAAACTACATTCACGGGATCGTCAGGGGAGGCCGAATGTGGATTGGCGAATTATCTTGTGCACGCATGTTCAAGCGTGGGAGCAGTGAGAAAACTTCGTCGCCCCAATCCTCGGAGTTGCTGATCCAAATAGACCTGACCAGGAATACATGGAGTGGTACTCCAAAACACAGTGACAATGATTGCCGAGCCAGGAAGAAGCCAAGCGGTTACTGAGGGATTTCACGGAGATGGAGCAACCTTGGAGTATATGGTATTCATTACTATTGTCCAACAACATATCATTAATACATACAATTTAACCTATTCATTGAATCTAATATGTTTATCTAATTGTTGCAGATGTAGGTTATGCCCAAGGTGTAGCTCAGGCGTGAAATTAATTTGGACACATGTCCCCCACCGTTTGCAGACATTATCAGGGACATACTAGAATATGTAACAAGTGCCCTAGCATATGTGCAGGAGCCATCTAGGGTACGTTATTATCAGCCACATGTGCACGCTGAAGGACCTCCACCTGGTGTCAGGTACAACGAAATCAAAAGCCAACGTCCAACTCCCCCGGACAGACAAGATGTTCGCCAAGGACGCCCGATATGACATATTGCTGACATTGGTTCCTATCAAGCCAGACCTTCACATGCAGGTCCTGCGTACGAAGGACCATCAGATGCTGGACCATCGCACTACACCGCTTCACCGGTTCATTCCAGTGCATACCTTACACCATCTGGTGGTCATGCGCATTTCTCTCTAACTGACCTGTTCCATACATCTAGCGGTCCTCAAGTTCAACATCATTCGCTTCATGATGCCGAAGAAGAATACGCTATGTAGGAGGACTTAACGGAGGGAATGCAGGATCAAACCTTAGCAGCATCTCTTCATTTTCCTGTACGAAGACGCACATCCCGCACGATACGCCCACCGCCATGTGGAACAAGAGGAAAGCTTTGCGGAGGGAGTCATTAGTGTAGTTAAGGCGGGTTCAACTAACCATGTATTAATAATACCTACATTTCTATCAACCAAATATGAATTTATTCATATTTTTTTAATTACCATCGTGCACAAATTAAATAAACAATGAACATGACTATCATTGTGTGTGTTACGATCAGGTTAATAAATAGGTTATTCGGAAATATATGTCAAACAATTATCCAACAAATGAATAATTCATAAATCCATGGGAAAAAATATACACACACACACACACATATATATATATATGTATACACATACATATGTACATATATATATGAAAAATACAAAATAATTTTACCTGAATTTTCTTCATTTTTAATCTTTATTCAAAACTTTTGGATATAAACATTAATTAAAAATTATATTAATTAAACCTAGAGGACGCATTACAACCATGCGTCCTCTTCATTGTTATCAATATTTCATTATAATGTTTCTTAAACTCCGGAAATCGTAAATAAAAAAATCATTTCAGAGGATGCATTTCACAAATGCGCCCCTTATTAATTTAAAATTTTATTTTCTTGCTTCTCCATAAATGAAAATTTATTAGATAAAAATAAATTTTTTGGAGGACGTATATAAAAAATGTGTCCTCTATGTTTTTACAATTTTATCCAGACAATTATTCAAATTACAAAAGTGAAAAGATAAATTATAGTGAGGACGCATTAGCCAAATGCGTCCTCTTCAATTTTTCGTATTTTTAAAACAAAAAAAAAAGATGTCCCGAGGAAGCATTTTAAAAATGCATCCTCTATAATTCTTCGTCTTTTTTTCCAGAAACTCAGCACACTGAGAAAAAAAACAAAATTCAAACCCCCAATGAGGACGCATTTTGATAATGCGTCCCCCCTCTTATTTCCATCCTCCCACCAAAACCCTATCTAGTCTCCAATTCCCACCTTTCATCCCCTTCCAAGCAAGAACTCTCACTTGGTCTAATTGTAGAAGTGGAACTCACAAAATCTTTGAGACCGGGTTTTCTCAACACCTTCTTGGAGGATAATGTTTCCTAAAGCCATTTGCAATAACCTCCCAATTTCCTAAATCTTTGATATGTGTTGTTTTATAGCAATTTAGAGGAAGCAAATCTGTGTGTGGCTGATATATGTGGCTCGTTACATAAACTATTGGTTCAAAACTTAGCCTACCAAGTGGCTCGACGAGTTATGGAAACTTTCACTAAGGTAGTGGTTCAATCGAAAGACACCATTGCTAATACACAAGTTATCAGAGTGGGTTCAGAGATCTAGAAGATATTTTTCAATAATCGAAAATGGCGGGGGATTGTTGATATTTTCTTATTTATTTAAAAGATACAAGTCACTATTCAGCAAAGGATGTGATCAATCATTCAAGCAATCTCAAAGGGTGCAACTCTAGGATATATGACTCTTCATTATCAATCATTGTGTCTATTGGGAAGGCCATTTAACTCTATAAATAGAGGTCAGAAGGGTGGAGTTTTACTGCAGGAAAAAACCACTCATTCACAAGAAACCATTCTGATCTTCATCTTTTTGTTTTCAGTGTTGAAGTAGTTAGTGCAAACTATTGTCAACAAAGCTTCATTTTATCTTAGAGGATATTTGTTCTGTATCATATGCACAAAAAAAGGGAACAAATAAAGTCTTAAGGAAAGTGTAATACACGACTTGAAGTTGCCTTTATATTTATACATTTCATTCTACTCTCCTACATTTTCCTTCTACTTGCCTTTGTCTTAGACCAGAAATTTACCCAATAGTTGCTGCTTTCGTTGACGATTTTGCACACAGACACCCACCCCCAGCTGGAGAAGAAGGCCTTGAGGGCATCCTTGGAGGGATTCTCGCCCAAACTTGATGGAAGTTCGTGCATTTGGTACCTAGTATCGCCAACCTCCATCTCTGAGATTGACATGATTAAGAAACTTAAAAAGGATGCTTATACTAATGCCAGAACGGAGAGATTTGTGGACTTTGGGTGATGCTTTATGCTGCGTCTCCAGGTTCATATACATTTATACACCACTCTGTATGGTTTTTGTTCATGCAACTTGGCATAAACCTTTTTATTTTAATTCTAGTAGTTGGGGTTAACAACCATACAAGACTTGCTAGTAGTTAATTTATTGTAGTCGTTTTTTATTTCAGAAATAGTACTAGTACCTATTTTCTTATATATGAGTCTTCCCATATCTACTTCTTCTAAGTCAAACTTGATAGGAGATGGTCTCCTTTGAGTCACTCTAAACTTTAGGCAGGGATCTTTATGTAATTCAATATATATTCTACCTCCAGCGACCTATCGCTAATAATTTTACAGGGATATATCACTAATATATTTTTTCCGGGTTTTTTTGTCCAATTTTTTCCCATCATTTCCCGCCATCTGAAGCTACAAAAAAAACTCAAAAAATCAAAAAGAACATATAAAAATATTTTTAAAATGCAAAAAATTAATATGATCATCGAACTGAAATTTATAAATATCAGCAAAAAATAGCAGAACATCAACGAAACATCATAAAACATTGACTACAAATTGCAGCAAAAAAATTTTAAAAACAAATTGAAAAATATTAATAAATAAATTGGAAAAAAATCGATTACAACTAACCAAACATCAACTAAAAATCATTAAAACATCAACAAATCTTCAATTATTATTTTTTTGAAAACTGCAAAAATCAACTATATCAACCAAAAGCTAAAAACATCAATTCCTATCACCTAAAATTCACCCAAAAATGAAAAATATCAACATAAGAATAAAAACACTAAAAGAAATCAACCTATGTCACCCAAAATTACAAACATCAACTCGTATTATCTAGAACTCACCAAGAAAATGAAAAACATCAATATGAGAGAATAAAATAAGTAAAAATTATCAACCCATATAACCCAAAAAAATACAAAACATCGACTCATATCAATTAAAATTCACCAAAAAATGAAAAATATCAACTTGAGAAAAAAAACTAAGAACATCAACAAAAAAACTACGGTACCTCAAGAGTATAAATTATTCTCTCAAAAAATCATAAAACGTCTTTTTTAAAAAACTGCAAATATCAACTTATATCACCAAAAATGTACAAACATCAATTTCTAACACCTGAACGTCATCCGGAAAATGAAAATTATCATCATAAGAAAAATGACAAAACAAATATCAACTCCTATTACCAAAACCTCAGCCGAAAAATGAAAAATATCAATATAAGGAAATTTTAAAAAATACAAATATCAATCCATATCACCAAAACAACTACAAAATATCAACACATGTCAATTAAATCTCACCCGAATAAATAAAAACATCAACATAAGAGAAAAAAAAAAACTACAAACATCAACAAAATGCTACAGTACCTCAACAATAAAAAACTACAAATATCAATCCTTACCACCAAAAAAAACTACAAAAAATCAACGCATACAAATTGAATCTCAGCCGAATAATGAAAAACATCAGCATATGAGAGAAAAAACTACAAACATCAACAAAAAGTTACAGTACCTCAACAATAAAAATTCTTCAAAAAATGACCTGGTGGGATTTGAACTCAGATCACTAACCTCAAAGTATAAAGCAATAACCACTACACCAAAGTCTCTTATTGAACATACACTTAGTCAAATAATATTAAACCTAAACATGTACCTCAAGAACATAAAATCATCAAAATAAACAATCAGGGTGAGATTCGAACCCAAGACCTCTAACCTCAACAACAAGAGTACTAACCACTACACCACAGAACCTCTATTGATCATTTACTCAGTCAAATATTATTAAATCTCAATAAATCTCTTCAGAAAATAAACATAAATGAACCTCACCTCTAGTACGTGAAACATCCGTCCCTCCGCCGCTTGTCAAAAAATGCTCGCGGCTTCTTCTCGCCATTATCAGGCGCGTACATCTCACGGCCGGCGCCACCCTAGTTCTTCGATGCAGGAAACGGAGAAGAATGCCTGCACCTTCTCCTTCTTCAGTTGTCTCTTCACAAAGAAGAACCAGCAGTGGACCTGCACCTCAAGAAGAAGAACCAGCGCTCGGCAATGGCTGCATCAAAAGCGTAGGTGTCAGAAGCTTAACATCACGTAGGCAAAAACCAGAGAAGAAGAAGGTGTGTCGCCGGTTACTCGAGGCTTCGATCTGGATCTGAATCATTGAAGCTCAATGACTTCAATCTGGATTTGAATTCTCCATAGGTTTCGCGGTGTTGGGCTCCAATTGGAAGAACAATCTCGATGGAAATCCAGCAAAAATCGGTGGAAATCCAGCGCAAACCCTCGACCGGAGGCGCGAGCTCCTCAGTCTCCGCCGTGTGCTTGATCCAGTAGCAACGTTCGACGGAAGCGGCAGAGACCAGCGTAAATCTAGCAGAAACCAGTGGTAACCATTACCGGAGGTGGTTACCGATCAGAAGAGGAGGACAAAAAATGAAAAATTCTGATATACTTTGTGATATATACTATTTCAATAATTGCACAATAGGTCCCTAAATTTTTTAACATGTTTTTTAAAAAAAATCACCCCTAATGGAACTTTTGATAATTGCATTATAATCCCAGGCCTAAAGTTTAGCTGCCTAAAACAAGACTTTGTCACTTGATAAACTTTGACTCAAAATATAAAATAAATATATTTATAATATAAATATCATGTGAGATATTGTTGAATGCACCTTAACATTTATTTTCTAAATATCATATTTTTATGCAGAATAGTTATATGTAGGTAGACATATTGACGCTCAAACATGATCTGTGAAAACTGTGAAAAAGTAAATATGTCAATACTTGTGGGACGGGGTATATATAATAACAATAATAGAGTCCTGTCTGCAATTCCAATTCTAGTTCATGCAGTCTCATTTATTTTGAATGGATTAGATCATCCATTTATTTTACACAGAGTCTTTTTTTATCGAATAACAATTAGGCGGGGTCATTTTATAATAGATGTAACAAATGAGGTGAATTGATACTTATTTTTACAATATTGCAGAGGGGATACATAGGCACCGGTATTTCGCTACATAGGAACCGGTACTTCGACCCATTGAGATACTGGTGCCTAAGCAGGGAGGTGCTAGCACGTAGTTACCTAGGCACTGGTGTTACAAATCTACATTCCAGCTCCCCCTTCTTAGGCACGGTTATATCAAGAGGCCAAAATACCAGTGTCTATGCTCGTTTGTACCGGTAATAGTAAATAGGTGATCAATAAAAAAATGAGCATTGGTTTCACCGGTGCTCATTTTTTATTAAAATATTATAAATCAAAAAATTATTTAAAATACAAAAAATGCACTAAAACATAGAATAGATTGTTAATTGAATTCAATGAACACTCAACACTTATATTCAACTAAAATAGGTAAAACTAACTCGTATCAATCTACACTAATATAAAATATATATAAATAAAAAGTGGTTCTAACAAAGGTAGCTAAATCTTGAGCTAATGCTATTTCTTGCGCTCTGAGCATGAATTTTTGATATGCCTATCTAGAAATCATATTATGCATTATCAATTGAGCATATATAAGCATAAAATCAATCACAAATTCAACAACCCACCATTTTGAACATTGAAGGAAAGAAGCAAGATAACCCTAAACTTTTTGTTTACCTATTTGCCCCCTCTCTCGAATCAATTAAAATTAAATGAGTGGAACTCCGGGTTGCCTCTATATGAATTCCCTCAAACTCATCTAAATCCGAGTACTCGATGGAGCTGGAGGGTTTCTTGACATCATCGTTGAAGGGGCAGAACGGCGTAAGATTAAAGAGGGCCATGGTAGAGGATCAGAGCGGAGCGGAGGGGGAAATCGGTAGGGTCGGTGAGTGTGATGGGACCGGAGGACAAGGAGAGGATGGGGAGATTCGGCAGGGAGGACAGAGAGGGGTTGGGTGGCGGCATCGACAGAGAGGGATAGGTGGTTGAGAATGATGGAGAGGATGGAGATAAGGTAGTGGGAGGGCAATGAAGGTGGGTTAAATTTAGGGTTTCATATTTAGTTTATATAGACATCATTTTAACAACTTTTTAAAAAAAATTGAACCCGAGAGCAAACCCGAGAATTTTTTCCAAGTATGGAGCACCAATACAAATACTAGTGCCCAAAAGGCTCATACCGGTGCCTATGTATATGCTAAGTGGCTGCTTAGGACTGCTTTAAATAGGAAAAACTTACTATTGTTTTGTACCTGAGAGTAAATTAGGGGGGAAATTCTCGGTATGGAGCACCGGTGTACATACTCGCACCTAAGTAAGCGATAATGATGTTGAGTCCAATATTTCAAAATTTTAAACAATCCCTCAAAAAAATTTAACAAAATTCAGGAAATTCATTTTCCCACCATAATGTAGCACCGGTATTAATGAAAAACAATGTCGGTTCTAAATTACCTAATCTCGAAGTTAAATTTTTAATTTTTACTATAAGGTCCATAAAAGAAATTTGAAATTGTCCAAAAATTTGTTACGATATTATCCTTCTCTCCAGAATAAACAAATTTTGTTATTATTGCATAAATATAGAAATAGAAAATAAATGATATTTTTGATGGAATGTTGGAAAGCGTACATGTTCTAGAGTAACTTAGAGTTGATTACTTAGAAATAAGAAAGGAAAATTGAAAGAATTACGAATATGTTTTTGTTCCCGATTAATTATATTTATTTTGTTGCAGAATTGGAAAATAAAATGGGGGTGTATAGGGTAACATCACGTTCAAGCATATTTCAATTTGGATTTACAATTAAATCTTTTACATTTTGAACTTAGCTTCCTCCAATAAAGTTTGAGTTGTCGTATCACGAAATTGGCGACACCAAAATGCAATTCAATAATATACCATTTAAAATTTTTGATTTAGGCATGTATGAGTGAATGCAAGGGTCTCAAAAGTCAACATTGATTACTTCTACATAGTTTTGGAAAATTACATTACGACCCAAAATTGTGTTACCCCATTATCCATTCCTCCAAAATACATAATTTTTTTATTCTTGCTTAAATATAGAAACATATAATAAATTATTTTTTTGGTGTAATGTTGGAAAGCTAGTACATATTCTAGAGCAACTAGGAGTTGAATGCTTAAAAGTAAGAAAGGAAAATCGGAAAGGACTACGAATATATTCTTGTACCCGATTATTGATAAATATTCCGTTACAAACTTGGAAAACACAATGAGGGTGTATACGGTAGTATCACGTTCAAGTGGATTTCAATTTGCAATTACGAGTAAAAATATTTACGTTTTTTGCACTTAGATCTCTCCAAGAAAGTTGGAGTTGTCGAATCACGAAATTGGCAACACCAAAATGCAATTCAATAATATAAGATTGCGATTTTTTGATTTGGGCATGTATGGGTGTATGGAAAGTCTCGAAAGTCAACATTGATTACTTCTACCTACTCTTGAAAAATTACACTGTGACCCAAAACTGTGTTACCCTATTATCCATTACTCCAAAATATACGATTTTTGTTATTCTTTTCTAAATATAGAAATATTAAATAAATCAATTTTGTTGTGACATGTTGGAAAGTGCTATTACATGTTCTTGAGTAACACATACCATAAATCCATTTTCAAGAGTAAATTATACCATAAACCCATTTCAAGAGTATATTATACCATAAACCCATTTTCAAAAAATTTCTATGTATCGAGCACCGGTAGTATTACCGGTGCCATTTGTCACCAAACCAGTGCTAGATATTTTTCCACCAAAATTTTACCCGCCAAAATAACTATTCCGGTCATAGGCACCGGTATTAGCACAGGTATGTCATTTATCCAAACGGGTTCAGGAAAATATAAAAGTCGTACATTTTTTCTTCAAAGGCACCGGTGCTGGTATTCAGTGTACCGATGCTGAATTTATTCATAAGCACTGGTATTCAGTGTACCTGATGAGATGTCAAATGCATGTATTTTCCGAAACATTTATTATCTCTTTTCTCATCATTTTGTTGAAAGATTTCTAGATTTAGGTAGGTTTGAGGCTGGATGACCATTTTTGGTTTTTCATATCTAAATCTTTCTTTTCTTTACCTACTTTAAATCTAATAGAATTGTATCCTTATGAGCGATGTGCAAGTCTTTTTTTAGCACATTTGAAACTCATATTTGTAATAGACTAAAATTTTATCTAAGAATAATGAATGCATGCTTTGTTGGTAAATAAGTTAGGATGATGATTTAAGATTTATATACTAAGTCTCTAGTTTAAAGTGTTTTTGGAAGGTCTTTTATGATCATGTTCATGATGGAATATTCAAGAATGAAAATTCACAAGGAAAATAAGGGTTTAGAAGTGAAGGCAAATACAATTTGGTAGAAGAAAAGTTTGGATTTGAAGAAGGAAGACCAGCCGACCGACGCGATGACCGGTGGCTTACCGGGTAGGTGAAGAAGACTGGGTGCTCAACCGCGAGTCTACGAGCCAACGAGCCCCAAAATCCACTGGGGACCAACCTCAGCACGAAAAATGCACGGCTAACACCTGATGGTGTGCGCCCATGTGTCGGGGCCTCATGCACGCCCGACCAGGCACTTCAGCCCCTGCGCACCATGTGCACCGGGCGCTTCAGCCCGCGCACCCTCCTTCCCTTTATTTTCTTTTTTTATCACAACTTGTACTATAAACATCCCTTATCTTATCTTCATTCCTAACTTTCTCTTGGCCAAAACTCATTTCCCAAAAACCCTAGTTCTTCATTTCTCTTCATCTTTTCTCTCTTTGTTTTTGTATGAATGTGTCTATGAATGTTAGTATGATTTGTGTTAGCTAAAATTTTCACTTGGGAGAAATTGATTGAAGCATCCAAACCGATGTTGTAAGACTCTATTTTAGTCTTTCATGAGTATTTGTTGTGAAGTATTTATTTCAATAATGTTGTTCTTTACTTCATTTATGATATTGGTTGTTTGAGAAGGGTTAGGAAAGTGTACAATTTCTTCTCACCTTTTGGCATTAAAATTCAAGAACATGGAATTAGAACTTCTTGTGGGTAAATGATTTTAACCTTGCTAGATGAGTATGTTAATGTTGTTTGTTATCATATTTGTCCTAAGGTAGCAATGTAAAATTGAATCTTGAATGTTGTTTGTTCAATGTTTAGTCTAATAATTACTTTGTTTGGTTAAATGGCTAGGCATTTGGTTTAATGCTTGTAGTTGTTATCAAATCTAAACTTACTAAAAATTATAAATAATATATTGATTATATAAATTTAGTAAAATTATTTTTTTAAACGGAATAGTAAAAGTATTCTAACTAAGTAGAACTAGCGGAGTACCATCGCGCGTTGCGCGATATTATAAAATAAAATATTAGGAATAAATATTTTTTTACATGTGTTTTACATTTAAATTGAAAAAAAAGAATTTCACTTAAAATTTTAAAATTTAGTCATTTAAGGAAAACTATACGAGATAGTTACAAATCGTTAAATATTGAATAAAATAACATTTAATTATTTTTATAACATTTCATTCAAATTATTTAAAAAGTAATTATTTATATGTTGAGAATCATTTTAAAAGGTTATCATAATTATATGTATCTCATTGCAATAAATAAAAGTAAATATCAAATGACCTTATAAGTCCCACTAATTATAAAATGTCCTCATTTAACTGTTAGTCGTCTAAAACAAGACTTTATCATGTATAAATTAATAAATAAATAATATGTATACATATTTCTATCAGAAGTACTCTAT
>JAULKM010070020.1:0-11986 GCA_032355605.1 Rubia tinctorum
ATCTACTTAGTTGTATTTAGTGAGCATATTGGGCTTAAAAATAGTATCTTTGAGAGGTACGGCGACGACCTCCCACAGAGGTTCTATCAGAGCTGCTCCGATAGCCTCAACAGTCCAAGAACAACCAACTCCAAGTCAAGCTCATTACAAATTTTGGCTTTAACAAACTGTATCCCTGTTTATGCAACTTATCTTTTGTCATTTTATAGAAATGCACATTTTGATAAAGTAGCCACAATAACTAACTATTTGTCCTATAATTATAAATCCAGACAAGGTATTTTGCACCCATATAGTCATTGATGATTCCACCAGAGGCACCCTCTCCGCTACCATAGGTTGGGTTTATGATCTTGTTTCTGATAACGGTGAATTCTGTTCCCCTTGCAATTTCTTATGATGCCAGGTCTAATTTTTCTATAGTGTGACAGGCCTGATGTGGTTGAGTGTGGTTGTTTTGCTTTGAATCTAAATTATATTCTTTAAATTCCCTTTTATGGATGGTTCATTTAATGTTCTCCAACATTATGTTACTTTTGGAAGGGTTATGGAGAGTATGGAATTGGTGGGAAAGAGTGAAGAGGGAGTCAACATAACTATGCTATGAGAGGGATCCGGGGATGAAGAATTATCTTCATGGCATAGTGGATAATTCTTTCTGATTTGATCTTTCCATGAGAACATGTTATAACCATCTTCCTAACTGTGACATTTTCAGGCTTTAAATCCCTTTACAGCACCCCACCATGTACAAATACTCTACAGCTTGGAGCACTTATGAAGCATTAAGTTCTGTTCTACTTTGATGGTATTTTTTAAAATATGCCCACCTTGTCTTCTTATTAGATTACTAATGTTAGTTGCAGTTTTCATCAATGTAGAACTGCATTTCTAACTAAAGATGGGCTATTATATTTGATTCACGAATCAAAGAAATCTCCGGAATTTGAATTTCCGGATTTTGAGTTTCCATAATTTTTTATCCCTGCATGTTTAGTTCTTCTTGAAGAAAAAGGGCTTTTTAGTATTTTTGCATTCTTGTGGGAGAATTTTAGTGTGGGGTGGTAGTTGGGAATAGTTGGGCTATTATCTGTTATTGTTGGTGCTGTTAGTTTCTCTACATTGTCCATTATTCCACGTAGACAGAGAGGCAGCCGAGTGAACCATTTATGGGATTGACCACTGATAATGTATGGGATTGATGGCCTAATAAGAAGAAAAGGGCAAAAGGTGAAGCCTACTTTCCCATGGATGTTACCTGGGCGCGGAGGCAGACAGGAAGGGGTTTGACGGGCACAGTGGGACAACTCTAGTCCCATCAGCCACAAAACCACATAAACGAGGAAAAGTGTGAGACACGAGGTAAGATTTTCCTATCAGTTTACTATCCACTTAGATACACTTCTACATGGAGACAATGGCTAACTGGAGTGTCGAAGTAGGCATGGCCCTGGGTCTGCCTGCCTGACCTCTCGCTGCCTGTCTTGTAGGTTCAGGTGCATATTTGATTGGTGCGGACCATCACTAAGAATTCTACAATTTTTGGTATTAACATTGGCACCGTCAATGGGGATCGCAATAAACTTTCAGCATCCAAGTAGCTTGGAGAAGATGGAGGTACAGATACCAAAGAATTTGTACAACCAAGTAATAATAGAAGACGTAAAACAGGAGGATAAACCCACTCTGAAGCTGACGCCGATGGGTAAAATACATCAAATCCCCTCGGCGGAGGAGGTGACGAACAAATTAGAGATCCTTCAAACGATAATGGCATCCCAGAAGGAGATGATGAACATGCTAAAGGAAATGGAGGATAGGTAGCCCCGGTGGAGGGGACATGACGTGCACCCAATGGAGATTTTCTCTGAACAAGAGGGAGATTCTAAGGTGCCCACTAGAGGAGAGAAAGTGTCGCAGACAGTTCGAAGTTGAACAAAGAGAGAGAAAAACACTGCCTCTTCAGAGAGAAAGGGAAGAGTCAGAGCTGACAAAACCATGGCATACCACTAGTAAAGGGAAGGTTATGTACCACTCAAGAGAAATAAAGAGCAGGTTGAGTGAAAGGCACCGCCAAAGGAAAGAGAAGAGAGCTCAAGCTGAAAGGCTTGGGGTTTGCCGTTTACCAGGCGCATACAGCTATTCACGGTAGACCCAAAGCTAAAAATATCTATGAATCTGGGTTAGTTCAATGGCGAGGTAGACCCGGAGGACCATTTGCAAACCTATTGTACCAACATGGCCACTTTAGCGATACCACAAGCCACATGGTGTAAGGTATTCACAATCATCCCGATGCCGCAAATAGGGTATAGTTCGGGAACCTGGAAGATGGAACAATAAACAGCTTCAGCCAACTAGAGGAAAGGTTTTTGACCCATTTCATGCAAAGATTTTTTTTCCTGAAGACGAGATAGGAGCTGTTTGCCATCAGGAGGAAGCCGACGGAGACACTGGCGGAGACACCGGTGGCGTACTGGAAGAGATTTAACGATGAAGCAAACAAGTGGAGGAGAGGAACAACCAGTTCCTTCTTGACACATTTTGGAATGGCATCAGACATGATTTATTGTTGCGCGATTTTACGTTGGACCTCCTAGCGACTATTGATGAAATGATAAAAAGAGTTGGAAATTTCCACATGGCGGACTTGGCCGATAAAAGGAGGAAGGAAGCACTAGGAGACCACAATTAGCGCAAGACCAACAAGGATATTTTGGAAGGAAGGACAAAGAAAGTGGGGCTGATCGAACATGCAGCAGGTTGATATCCAGCATGTTCAACAAATCAGAAAAGATTTTTACCTCGCTGATCAAAACACCCTAAGAGATTTTTGCCCTATGTGTAGGAAATGACATCCTGGATGTGCCATCCAGGATGAAGAATCCGTCTGGGAAGAGGAATAAGTCCCAATTTTCTGAGTACCATGATGACTATGGCCACGATACGAATGACTGTATTCACCTGAAGTACAACATTGAGGATGCGGTGCAGAGCGGAGAGCTAGCGCATTTGGAAAAAAGCGCAAAGGATTACAACAAGGCCACCTACTAGGGCAAAAATAAGTACGGAGGTTTCCACAGGCAGCAGGACAATCGGGGCAGGGCAAGGCAAGGAGCCCCGACAAAGAGCGTAGGTGAGATAAGGGAAAGAAGGTGGCTAGAGCCAAGAAAGTCGACGAACACCGCAAAAGACAGAGAGAGAATACCCCCGGTGAAGGAGACAGAGAAGCTACGGTAACAGATATATATATATATATATATATGCTACCATAGGTGGAAGCGCAAGAGGAAGGAATGAGTCTCAGCGGAAGGCGTGCTGCAGACAGACACATCAGCCAATGCTGGATGAAAGGAAGTTGGAAGAAAACAAAGAAATAACGTTTAACGATAGTGACCTGATACTGGACAGGCCATCAGAGGCAGATGTGGTGGTGATAAAAGTCAGGGTGATGGATAAAAGAATCCACCGGTTATATGTCGACGAAGGAAGCTCTGCAGAAGTTATGTACTGGCATTGTTCCGAGAAGATGGATGAGAATACTAGGAGAAGGTTGGAACGGACGAGCATCCAACTGGTGGACATTGTAGACATGTCAGTATGGCCGAAAGGCACCATACTTCTCCTTTTGACTGTGGGAGAAGGCGAGATAAGTAAAACTGTGGACATGGAATTTATAGTTGTAAAGGCAAACAACCTTTACAACCTAATACTCGACAGGCCTGCGCTAGCATTGCTTAAGGGCATAGTGTGTACCATGCACCCATTATTGAAGTTCCTGAAAATTGGGAGGGATAACCATAGTAAAACGATACCAGCAGAGAGCCAGAAAGTGCCACATGATCGCACTCAGAAAGAGCAAGAGAGAAGATGATGGCCAGAGCCGTGAGATATAGGTCAACAAAGCAAGGTCTGTCAGGTTAATCACTGATGGAAATGATCCATCGAAGCTGGGCGCGTAAGTGGAAACTGTGAGGTTGAATGAAAGCTAGTCGGTGACGTAAGAACCAATCTCCCAGCTCAGGTGAAAATCAAACTAATAAAGGTTCTGGAGGAGAATGGGTGAGCCTTCACCTGGAAGCCGAAAGATATTACGAGGGTGTCAAAGGATGTAGGCTGTCATGAGCTGAAGGTTGATCCCTCTTATAGGCCAGTCAAGAAAAAGTGGAAGATGTTATGCAGGGAAAGAAATGAATCAGTCAACAAGGAGGTGGGCCAGCTAGTCGGAGTAGGGATCCTGGAAGAAATCCCTTACCCAACCTGGCTGGCTAACCCAGTACTGGTGAAGAAGATCGATGACAGTTGGAGGGTGTGTGTAGACTATACGGACCTGAACAAGGCCTTCCTTAAGGACTTCTATACGCTGCCGGTCATTGACCAGAAGGTAGAAGCTCTTACCAACTGCCTAATTAAATGTTTTCTTGATTGATATAAGGGGTATCATCGGATCCCCATGCTGGAAAGTGATGTGGATAAAATTGCTTTCATCATGGTGAAGGGAGCTTTCGATTATTAGATGACGCCTTTTGGCTAGAGAAACAATGGAGCGACATATCAAAAGGTGGTGGATAAAGTTTTTTCAAAAACAGATTGTGAGAAACCTGGAGGTGCACGTGGATGACATGGTGATGAAAAGCAGCAAGTATGAGACTTTTGTGGAGGACGTCAGTGAGATCTTAATGCAATTCAGGGAGAATAGAATGAACTGAACCCAGCCAAATACCAATTTGGAGTGGGGGCAGGGGAATTCCTGGGGCACATGGTGTCAAACAAGGGCCTGCATGGGAACCCCAAAAAGATACAGGCAATTTTAGAAATGAAATCGCCAAGCACGGTGAAGTAGGTTTAGAGCCTAAATGGGAAACTGGTGGCTATGAATCATTTCATATCACGAGAAGTTGAAAGAGTGCTCCCATTTTTCAAAACACTAAAAGGATGAGTGGATAAAATGGGGATGGTACAATGGGGAGAATTACCAAAGAAGGCATTCGAGGAGCTGAAGACCTACCTGAAAGATCTTCCCACTTTGACCAGTCCAAGGAAGGAAGAAACCCTATACTTGTCGTGGCACCAAGTAAGGAGGTTGTAAGTGAGGTTATAGTTAAAGAAGAAAAAAAAGTTCAGCAACCAGTGTACTTTATTAGCCGGGCGCTGCAGGGTCCAGAGCAAAGATACACGAATCAGGAGAAGTTGGCATTGACCATGGTCCATGCAGCAAAGAGGTTAAGAAAGTATTTCCAAATGCACCCTGTGGTAGTTCTGACGAATTAGCCACCGAAAGTAATACTGACCAAGCTGAAAA
This sequence comes from Rubia tinctorum, assembly GCA_032355605.1. Lineage (NCBI taxonomy): Eukaryota > Viridiplantae > Streptophyta > Magnoliopsida > Gentianales > Rubiaceae > Rubia > Rubia tinctorum. The sequence continues at coordinate 5,303 of JAULKM010070020.1, forward strand.
GCTCAGGGATATCTATGAAGTGGGAAGTTGAACTTGGAGAGCATGCCATCAAAATATCCCCCGAGAAGGGTGATTGAGGGGCAGGTGATGGCAAATTTTCTAGTAGAGATGCCAAAGGAGAAAAGGATGAAATGAGCTATGGTAGAAGATGGGTCCCATACTACGAGTTGAGGCATGAAAGTGGGTGCGGACTTATGGAAGTTGTACAGGGATGGAGCCTCCGGAGTGGAGGGAGCATGCGCGGGTTTTGTAATATCAGACCTGGAATGATTGGAGTCAACCTATGCCCTACGCTTTGAATTCCTAGCCTTATAAAATGAAGCTGAATATGAGGCACTGATTGTGAGCATGGTGATATCTAGGAAGATAGGAGGAAAGAAGCTGCAGGTCTACGAAGATTTGATGATGGTGGCTAACCAGTATAACAGACAGTATTATGCTAAAGAGCCAGAAATAATGAAATAGAGGCTAAAGTTGTCGCACTGGTGTAAACAACCAGCGCAAAGTACAGATACATTATTGTCGCTCTTGTCCCTTTTTTTGTAGGCATATTTATTTTTATGATTATGTTTGCTAGATCTATAGCTTGCGATGTTGGGGTTGTAAACCCATATTATGCGAAGCTGCAAGATCCTTTGCTTACTTTTGTCGCTTTGTTTGTCTAAAATGATTTTTTTGCAAGATCTATAGCTCGCAAAATTGGGATTGTAAACTTATGTGCGAATCTGCAAGATCTATTCCTTGATTTTTTCGTTGATTTTATACGAATGTACTTGTTCGTGATTGGAAGAAATGATATTTTTATTTTCCTTAGGATGTGCCATAGTTGGTAAGTTTTTGTTAATGTTACTATGGATTTTGCATAAAATATATGTGAAAAATACTATGGGTAATTTTCTCCAAAAGACGCTTTCTGTTATATATATAATGCACGGTTGCATTATAATTGCAATGGAAAACAAACAATGATGCGGACAACAAAAATGTCACCAATGATGATATCATGGCTCCTATACAAATGAAATTTTCCTGTCTCCTATTAAGAATATAAACATAGAACCTCCTTTGGTCGATCACATGGCAAGTGTTCTGGACACTGCTGCCATCCAATCTTTCTAACTCGTAGTAGTTAGATCGGTGTGCTTTTGTTTCCTAGTACGAGCCTTCCCATTTTGGGCATAACTTTAATCTTTATTCTACTCATACACCTTAGGATAATTTCATGTTGGTGCATTTATTGATATCCCCCAGGGAGAGAAACCTATTTGTTTAGGGGTAAAGATAGTCCGAGAATGTATGGGTGTATGCATGTGGGTCGCTAAATTAATGTTACAATCAATCTTACTAGTTTAGCTTGCGATTTTGTTTGAAGGGTTGCTGATAGAGATAACATAGTAGCAAACTAGGGTCAGCGTATTTCGCGACCTTAGTGTCAACGATAAGGTGTCTATCCCTTTGCCTCTCTAGGCCTCGGGAGAAACATTCTTAGTGGAGTTCCTGAGATGTAATTGTACGGAGGAGATTTAGATATGCACAGCAGGCAGGGCCGTTGTTGTACTCCTCTAATTACGTAGGTGATGCCGATGGAAGATTACAAGAGCACCTTGGGTGACATGTATGGGGAGGTTTTGATTATTAACCACACTACGTTGCATAAGCATTAGGATAGGTTTATATGTCTTGAATGTGATGGAATCTAGGATCGAAATGTGCTACCGGTCATGTTATGAAAATATTCCCCAAATTTTAGCAGTATATAGTTTCATTCTCTTGTGTTATTGCATGCTTGTAGTTAGATAAAAACCCTCAAAGACCTATTTTCAATATTAGCTATTCCTAACACGTGATCAGATTGACAACCCGATTGTGGCTTTAACATCTATGTGGACAACCTCGGAAATGGGAACAACAATACAAATCTCTATCTTTGATCTCAAGCCCTCTCCATGGGTTATTTGATGCTTTGTTAACAACCCCTCAGGGAGGCGGATCAAGCTACACTTGTGTAAACCTCTAGAACTATACCCGACAGAATGATTAGGCTCCTCCAGAATCTCTATAGGTTCCTGGTAGGGTGGAGGTGGTCCAAACTACTGCTTAACAGGTGGTGGCTGCACAAATTGAGGAAACATCAGCGGTTGCTAAAACTGCTAGTGGCCAATGAGTGGAGGCTGTGTTGTCTGCTTGGGAATCTGATCCACATCCATCAGGGCTCTATGACCCTACTTTCCCTGCTCCTCTTCCTTCTCAGTATGTGGGGCTCCCACTACTACCTGTACCTCCTGATTCGGTTGTATGATAAGATCTTGCAGTATGAATTCTAAGGCTGGCATAGTTTTTCAGGGCTGGGGAGTCTCGTGAAGGTAGTGCCTTTATAGAGCCAATAAATCACCCCAGCTTCTAACTGTATCATCGCTTCCTCTGCCATTGCTCCATAATTAAGGGTGTATATTGTGGGTTCTCCTGCATACCATTGTTCATCGGCATGCCAAAATGAGCAGCTATGAGTGGTATCGTGCCCCCAAATACTATCTGGACCAATGATCTCATGAAAATATTGTAGCACTGGGTGATGAAGTCATGTATCAAATCAGGACATGCTCTCCTAGTGCAAATCGACCACAGGATCCTGCAGTCTCTCTCAATAGAAGTGGTGGCCTCCCCATGGCACAATACAACTATACTCAACAGCCTCACAACATATCTCAGTGTTGGGTAGACTATATTTTTCTTATTTCTCACCTTCACCTAATGTAGTTGGGTAATAGCAGACCAGAATGCATAAACATCGAAACCCGAGCAGCCCTGGACATAACCATCCATCTCAGTATAGTGCTTACACCCGAAGCATGTAGCTATCTCCTTATAAGTAATGGATCAGGCAACGTCCCCCAGATGGAACTTGACTATCTTCATACCAAAACTATCAACCCCTGGCCTGATAGTCGCTAGGAAATCTAGGGTGCACGTAGTGTAAATGGGGCCAATTTCTTCATGAATCCCTTAAACCCTATTCTCTTCAGGAGCTCCTTGATTAGTTTGTAGAGTTTGAGGTCTTTGAGGGTCCTCTCATCTACAAACTTCATCTCTAAGATGGGGAATCACACAAGACACTCCCATCACTCCTAATGCTCCTTGAGGAGCGTGAGTAGCCCCATAAACAACTCACTAAGACCGGCCCTCTATCTACGAGGCATGATGAAAAATATATAGAACAAAATAGCAACTAAAAGGTCATCAGTCTCAATATCTACCCCAGACTCAAAGTCTTTCACAATAAGATACAATCACACTTAAGCCCCTTCTAAAGGTCTTAAACATGCAATTATCCAAAAAAAAAAATCAAATTTCTAAATTTTTCCAAGAGAATGTTGGCTGATATATGTTGTGGAAGATGGTAATGATATCTGGTGAATTGAAACTTGTGGAGTGTGCATAACTCCTCCTAGAATGGATTCCAGCAAATTCCAACACTCGGGACGAATTAAATCTTAACCTTTGGGAGAAATATTGAACAAGGCTGCCGAACTAAATCCTTCAAATTCTGGGCAGATTGTTTTACTTCTCTAGATGAAATCTGCTATGGCCTTTGTGCGGAATGGAGAAAGGAAGGATTTGGGACAAGTTTGAGGTAGTTTGGTAAAAATTGAGGAAGTTATGGTGAATGGGAGAAGAGAGGATGTTCGCTGTTTGATTGGCAGGGTTAAAAGAAGAGTGAAGAATATTGTGAGGAATGAGGCCATACATAGGAGGGTTAATGAATTTTCAATTGGTGGGCTTGGCTGGCTGGGGCTGCAATCAAATGGCCTAGCCAGTGCCATCTGAATGGCTCGTTCAGTTCGGCTTTGGTATTAGCCGTGCTATACCAATAGTCTCGTGCTTTGCATTTTGGAATTAGGCTTGGCACAATCCGTACCATGCTCAGTTCCTTCAAACTTCATCGTAAAATTCTTGCACCCCAAAACACGAAAATCGAGTGTAGTACTGTTGCAGCCAAAATTTTCATAATTAATAATCCCAAAACACCACAAAAATCAAACACTTTCCAAAAGTCACAAAAAATTCAAAATCTACTAACACAAAATAAATGCACTTTTTCTTTATTGTCGTTCTCGCAACTTTTTTTTCATGCATTTTCAAGATCTAAAAAAATGGTTTGGTGGGTCATCAGAATCACCATCCTTGACACCACCCATGACTACGTCCCAATGGACGGGTCTCATGATTACCTTAGTCTTACCCTTCACTTTGGGAGACACATACCTAATACATTCTTCCTTCATAATGTTAGATACATTCTTGTTGATTTTGGGAGTAGGAAGAGGTTTAGGAAGTTTGAATTCCTTAACCCACTTATTTCTCCTCTTCACGTTAATGTTTGCAATTGGAAGCATATACTTCTTAATTTTAAAAAAAATCAAAGTAATTCTTATCCACATGTGCATCATCGAAATTCCTATTCAACGAAGATAGAACATGCAAGGATTCTATATTGGGAAATACCTCATCACAATCAAAATCATTAACCTTAGCCTATGTCGATTCATTAGCCAAATCCTTGGGTTTAGAAATTGGTCGAGGGGGTTTTAAGTCATCGCTACTCGCCACTTTCCACCAACCACTGTATGTTAGTGACCATAGAAAATCAATCCACAATAAAAAGTCATCACTATAATCACGCATAGCATAACTGTCTTCAACATTGATGTCACAATCAAAGCTCACAACATAATTTCTCTCAAAACTCTCATCATTGTCATCATAAATCACGCAAAAGTTATCATGTTAAACTAGTTCAACAAATATAGATATGTCATTGCACATAAGAGAGGAAATAGGTGCATCATGCTTCCACTTGTAAATCTCAAATCCAACCTTATCAACATCATCCTATAGGGTTAGTGTTACCAAATGAACATCTATCTTGGTCCTTGATGTTTTTAGAAATTGTCTCCCCAATAAAATTAGGGGTTCACCACCATCGTGCACTACATCAAGGACATAAAAATCATTAGAAAATACTAAATTATCTACCCTAACCATGACATCCTTAATTATACCTATAGGGATAGCTTGGAATTATCAGCTAGTTGAAAAATAACCTTAGTGTCCCTCAGCTCACCTATGTCAAGTTTCTCATAAAGGCTAAAAGGGATCACATTGATAGAGGTGCCTCAATAAATCATAGCACTCTTCACCAATTTATCAACCAGAGAAATAGTGATTGAAAACATTCCGGAGTTATCACACTTCGTAGGTATGTTTTTATGAGCTAAAGTGGCTACTCCCCCTATTTCAATCAATCTACTTTATTTTAATGCATGCATTTAAAAAAATTAGCATAAGAGGGAACTTGTTCCATCACATTAAGAATAGGAATGCTAACCCGACCTTCTCGAAGACTTTGAAAATTTGAGCTTTATTGGTTGTCACCTTTGGTCTTCCGCATAGAGCATTAGGAAACAGCGTTGGAGGGATCACTCTTTCCTCGGTGGCGGGAAGCTCCTTCGAGGGCTACTCTTCAACAACTAACTCTTTTTCTTCGAAGTTGGTCTTATTGCTTTCTGCAATTTTACCGTCCTCTTGCAAGATCTCCTTCTCGGTATCGCATACCTCCTTCCCAATTCATAACTTAAAGCAACTCACATTTCGTAGATTAACCTCGGTTTAGGACGGTAGCTTGCCAGATTCCCTAGCCTCAAGTTGGCTTACTGAAGTGACATGTTGACGAACTTGCACTTCAAGGTTCTTCATACTTACAAAGGCTCTATTGCAAAGTTCCTCGATCTCTCTCCTTATCCCCTCCATGAACACATTGTTCTTCTTTTCCAATTGAGCTATTGCATCAAAGATCTCCTCCCGGTCCAACTTTTACAAAGGTGCACAAGTGTTAGAAGGCCATTCTCCTTTAGGGTAGTGAAATGTCCATATTATACGATGATTTTGGGATCTTTTGTACTCAGTTTTGGTAGGCTTTTATGCTTTGGATACTCTATTTTACCTTGAAATTCTATTACTAGAGTTAAGAGCAAATTTATCACTTTTGTCACTTATAACAAGGATTCCGTGAGACGAGGTAAGTGTTGAAAATTTGAAGACCTTAAAGACTCCATTTTGAAGACAATGAAAACTTTCAAGACCCAAAGAAAGGAAGAAGAGACAACTACACTAAGACCAAAGAGAATAAGTCATGTGAGGGCAGAGTACTCTGGCCGTCACGAGTCGCGACGCCTGTGTCGCGATTCACGACGGTCGTCAGCCCAGACTTACTTTTTGGACTTTTTGTACTATAAATACTCATTACTTTTCTCCTTCTTCATCAGTTTTTCTCTCCCGATTCTGAACCTGAAAACCCTAGTTTTTCCATATTTTCCATCTTAGTTTCTTTTTGAATTCATGTTTGATTTGCTATTGGTAATTAGTATGAGTTCTAGTAGCTAAAAATAACCTTAGAAGAAATTGATTAAGGCTTCCAAGCCTATGTCTTGAGATATATATGTAAGATATTTAGTGCTTTGCTATTGTGTATTTATTGTTCTTGAATTGGGTTGTTGAATACTCTAATGATATTGGAAGTTTGAGTATATAAATTGTTTGTATAATATATTGTGTTAGGGTTTGGAGAAATTAGCTAATTCTCCCTTATTTTGATATGAAATCCAAGAGCATGATTTAGAGCTTCTA
>JAULKM010070031.1:0-11986 GCA_032355605.1 Rubia tinctorum
TAAAACACCAACCATTGTAGTGCCCAGAAGTTGTCAAAAATATTGCTGGGAGTATCTTCCAACATAAGCAAATCAAAATAATTATCAACACAAGGAAAATTGTCAAATATTATCACATTCTTTCAGATGCTATAATCCCTGAGATGAAACAAGATAGGTGTCCAACTGTTAAGTTATTTATGGTTCATGCCAAGACTGCAAAACTAAATAATTGAAAGTCATCATTTAGCCAGATATTAAATGACTGATTTGAGTGTTCCAAAGGAAACCATTGTACATAGGCACATGAAAGTCCAAAGGGTATACCAACATGCAGAATCATGCTATGTAACTCAGATTTTTAAAGTTGCACACAAATTCTAAAGAAGCTTTATCTTCTTCGTTATATCACCAAGCTTTATGCCTGACTTGTTTTTTTTCAACTTTATCGTAATAGTCCTGCCTCTCTCCTACATCATCATTCCCTTTTTTTCTCCTTGCAGACCTTCTACATTGCCTGGCCACAATCCCAAATCATTATGGGTGTGTTTGATAGATTTGAGCTTATAAGCAAAGTTGGTTTATTTTAAAAGTAGGGAAGACCAGCTTCTGCTTTTCCTCAATCAGATGAGCAAAGCAGCATATGAGTCCCGCCAAACACACCCTATATCGCCCTTATGTTAATTTAATTCATAAATAACAAACGAAACCCAAATACTACCGAATTATCCATTACACTGCAAAAAAGCTTAGCATAAATTGACCCGTGAAGCCCAAAGAACAATACAAAGCTTATCTAAAGTGTAATGGAAGCATTGAAAAGCTTTCTACAGCATATGAAAGCATATAAAACTACCAATAGGGAAAGCAGCATGAAAGGATACACTCCTAGTTCAAAATTTGGCGAGCAAATAAGCCAAAACAAGGAAAGAAGAGTTTACCAGCATATTCACAGACGAACCTCCCACAGGGAATAAATTCCGCAGCATATAAACACCAATACTTTTTACTGTCCTTAACAATCTTCAGCTTCACCAACACTCCTCCTTGAGTAACCCGGTTCCCGCAATCCGGTCCGCACCCGCAACTCGGGCCGCACTCCAAGCCCGCAGCTCCCTCATCGCCAAAACACGGGCACCCCAAAACCCTCTCACATTTCCCCGAGCACGGGCACCCCTGGGCACCGTCGACCCGGAAAATAAACGGGTCAATGAGGTGGGGCCTGGTGTCGGGACCATAGTCATGCCCCCAAGGATGGGGGTGGGAGTCTGATGAGGAAACGGATAGCGTCTGGATTGGGGTGTAGGTGAAGTAATAGTAAGGCTTGCGGTCTACTTGGTTGATGAAAGGGATCGGGTTTCTCTCGAGGCCTCTACCAGCGTCGGATGATCTTCTGACAGTGATGCATCTGGCGATGTCTCGAATGGTGGTGCAGGTGGATGAGGCTGATGCCAGGTCGGCGGGGAGAAGGTATGGAAGGATGAGCTCCGCTAAATGCAAGAAGGGATGCTGCTGCTTTTCCATTTTCCTGAGGCGGCGTTTCGCCTCCATAACCTCAGTTCCAGTCAGGATACTCTGCGAGACTGTGATTAAAACCATGTACAATGGTAAACCGGTCAGGATACTCTGCTGGACTGACTAAAACCATGTACATACACCGCTACGAGCATTAATATATCTTCCAACTCAACAACTAAATTAGTCCATTTTTTTCTCCATGAAGATCACTTTAAAACCATTTCATGGACCCCACTTGATTATCTCTATGTTACTCATTATTTTTACAATTAATAATTAATTCACATAATTTTACCAAACAAAATACCGTCAATTTTCGTTGGACATTGCTGCGATTTGCTACATTTCGCCAGATATTCACTGAGTACATTTAATTTCTTTGTTTTTTTTGCATTGTTTAATTCCGATTCACTTGTGTGTATTTACTGTGTGTTTTTTGCCCTAACTATTGTTTTCTTCGTTTTTTTTTTTTGAAGAATATGGTTCAGACGAAGCGTTATGAGGTTTCTCCTTCGAAATAGTACCTGGAATATGTTTCCGGTTAGTCTGTTTTATTTTTGGATTTCATGTTTATGCGATGATTTTTTTATGTTTGATGTCATGTTTTAGTTCATTTTTCCTCTGTTTTTGTATTTGTGCTTTTTTCTGGATTTGTTGTGTCTTCCGTGTTCAATTTCGCCTATATTTGCTGTTTGTGTGCAGTTTTGTCGATTTTGAATTGCAGTTTGAATGTTCTGATGAGGTTTGTTTGTAATGATTCGAGGTTCGACTTATGTGATTTTGAGGTTTATGTTTTGCATATCGAGGTGTGCATTTTGGTGATTTTATTGATGAGATTTTCCTTTCAGTGTTTGACATTCATGTTTGGATATTGATTATTATGATTTAGTATTAGATATGTTGAGCTTTATACCAAAACTATTGAGTTTTGTAATATGTGGTTTATTGTAATCAATTGAGAATTTATTTATGTGATTTTATCGTTGAGTTTCATGTCTAACATGTTGAGGTGTTATTTTTGGTAACCTTTTGATGAGGTTTTATCTTTGCTGTTTGACAATTTTGTGTAGTTGATGAGGTTCATGCTACATTTATTGATTTTTGTCATGGGATGATTGATTAATGTGAATTTAGTTTTGAGGTTCTTGTCTAGGATGTTTAGGTGTGCTTTTTGGTAACCTTTGATGAGGTTTTTCCTTTACTGTTTGACATTTATGTGTAGTTGCTCACGTTCATGCTAATTTTATTGATGTTTTGTCATCTGATGTTGATTTATGTGAATTTAGTTTTGATGTTCATGTCTAATATGTTGAGTTGTGGTTTTTAGTAAGTTTTTTATGAGGTTTGTTCTTTACAGTTTGACATTTATGTGTAGTTACTGAGGTTCATGCTAAATTTATTGATGTTTTGTCATCTGATGTTCTTTTTTTAACAGCACCTTCTGAGTCAATTATTGTTAGACCTCGACGTTCTACACGTACACGTACACAGATTGACACAATGCAAAGTCGTATAGGTAAATTGAATTTACCTCGGACTAGTTCGTCAAATCCTAAACATGTTGAGGAGTATGTTCCAATTGTATGCCGGCAACCGAAGAGAAAGGTAGCTAGTGGTAGAAGAAGAAGTTCTAAAGAAATTGCGTTCTATGACAAGAATTATGAAGCCTCAGAATATGCAGAGAATTTCTAAAGATGAAGGTGCTGATTTGAAAAAAAATTGTTGAATGATGTATCAAGTTTGGATGCTGGTTGTAAATGTTTGATTTTGAATTTTTTTTTGTTTTTGTTGATGTTATTTTTTTCAATTTGTTGATGGTTTTTTTATACAGGTTCAGATGTTGATGTTGAGGTTGATAAGGTTCATGATGGTGTTTCTGACAATAAAAATGAAGTTTTCCTTACAACTCATGACAAGGATGGTTAGTATTTCGTATTTCATGTTACAGTTTATCTTCTTTTATTGATTTTCTGTTTGTTGATTTTTGTGTTTTTTGGTTTTGGTATAGGTTTAATTGTTTCTGAGACTGCTGTGAGTCATAAGGAGCTTAAAATGGATGGTTGTGGAACTTGTGATGCTAGTTCTTATGGTCATGAGGCTCAAGATGTGGCTTCTGATGTTAATGTTGCAATTTCTGATGATGTTGTTGCTTCTGTTGTTGTTGAGAAATATGTTGTTCCTGAAAATGTTGTAGAGGGTTGTAAGTTATTTATGTTTTGGCTTTTCAACTTTGTTTGTCGATACTTATTTTTTCTATTGTTTTTGTTTTCTTTCAAGCTCCACTATGGATGGTTTCAAAAACGTTGATGCTCCAGTTGTTCAGATGTCAGTACCTGATTATGATGAGATTCCATCTACTCTTGTTGAGGTTCCACCAGTCCCCGCTGATGTGCCACCAGCTCCAGTTGAGGTTCCAGTAGTTGAGGTTCCACCATGTCCTGTTGTGGTTCCAGCGCCTGCAACTTCTGCTTCTGAGGTACCACCAGCTTTTGGTGAGATATCACCTGCTGAAGGTCTTTCAACTGCTGATGGTGAGGCTACTTGAACTGCACTAAATTATTTGTTTAATTTAGCGCTTTGTTGTTGTTATTGTATTTATTGCAGTGTAGCATGTTGTTGTGGCTCATTGTAAAGTTTTCCATAAACGTGAAGCAGTTAAAAAAATTCCACCTCTATCCAGTATGAGGAAGAAGATGGTAGCCCATAGGGTTCTACATGAATGTGATGTTGTTTCCAGTAAGTTTTTTATGTGTCATGTGACATTTGTTTTGATAAAGTTGTTTTTCAGGTTATTTACCTTTTTTGTTATTTTTTATACAGGTCCTGAATGTGATGCTAAGTTGAATGTTGGTTCAGGAATGTAGTATTCTATTGAAAATGTAGATTCAAATGACAATGAGGTTAATAAGGATTTGAATGAGGTTCCTAAGAAGTATGATGATGTTGTGATAAAGAAATTCAAGAGCATGAAGAAGAATATGGTAGCACATAGGGTTCTACATGAATGTGATGTTGTTTCTAGTAAGTTTTTTATGTGTCATGTGGCATTTTTTTGATGATGTTGTTTTTTAATGTTATTTATCTTTTTCTTCTTGTTGTTTTTTATATAGGTCCCGAACGTGATGCTGAGTTGAATGTTGGTTCAGGTATGCAGTCTGATACTGCAAATGTAGATTCCAATGACAAAGAGGTTAATAAGGATTTGAATGAGGTTACTAAGAAGTCTGATGATGTTAATCTAAAGCTAGCAGACGACTTTTTGAATGCTACTGTGAAAGGTGATTTTTGATGTTTTGCTTTACTTATTTCCATTGTGTTGTTTTTATGTGTATTTTTGTTATCATATTTCTTGATTATGTTTTATCATGTTGCTTGCTGTGTAGTTGCGATGAATTTTTCAAGTGATGTGCATTTAGAGGATATTCAATTGCCATAATTTAGAAATGAGTATGTAGAAGAAGTTCCTGATAAGGAAGATGATATTCAGTTGTCTCAGCTTAAAAAGAAGAAGCCTGATCTTGTATTTAATGTTAAATAAGTGAAGGATTTCAAGGCTATGCCTTCTAGGACTGGCACGGGTAAAGAGATGGTTTATGTAAAGGGTATGCAGTGTAAAGATGAAGCTTCAAGGAATTTGAAGGTAAGGACGAGGTCTTCATTTTTGAAAGACCTGGACCCTGCAATTGTTGATGGTTGTTTGGGTCAGATTGTTTGAAAATTTGCTGAGGAAAAAGGTTCCCTTTGAAGAAGGGTGTGGGAAAGAAAGTCGGTGAGAAGCGAAGAGCTGAGGTTTCTCCAGCTGTAAAGAAGTCTGAAAAGAAAGCAAAAATTGGATTTGCTTATGCAGGCCCTGATAATATGTAAGTTTTCAGTTTTTTGGTTTAATTATCCTCTTTTTCTCGTGGTGAGGTTTTTTTTATGCTGATGCTCTATGCTGAATATGTTTTATTGATGGTTTTGATTTTTCAAATAGTTTTAACAAGTTCCTGGACATGAATTTTTTAGATGCACGAGTTATGTTGTTGGTGTTTTCTGCTTTTGAAATGAGGTTTTGGTTATGTATACATAGTTTTATATTCATTTGATGTCTATGTCTACTTTATCAATGAAGAAGTTTCAGTTTATATATTAAGTTTCATTTGTACTGCATTGAGCTTCATTTACTACATATTGATGTTCCCCTGCCGACTTTGTGCACTTTTTGTTTTGGAAATAAAGTTGTTTCAGAAATGAACTTAAATACAACTACTATGTAAGCATAACAAGAAAATTGGAGACATCATTTTCAAAAACTGTAACCTCAACTTGTATTATTGAAATATCAGCAAAACTTTTTAAAGTGTTTAGCTAGAAGCTGTTGATGTTCCTCAACAATAAATGAGGTTTTTACATAATAAAATGATGTTCTCATAATTTCAACTGAATAGACATTCATAGTACTTCAATACAGTATAATGTCAAAACTCTAAAATAGCAACTCCATGTTGACACAGAACATATTAAAACAGGCGTGTGTTTGGTGTCTTGGACCCAAATTCATCTGCACTTGACTTCTTCCTTTCAATTATTGATTTCGCTCCTTTGCTTCTCCCCCTTGTCTTTGTGCATTCTGGATTAAGGACAGTTGGTGCAAGTATGCATTATGTCTATGTTGTTGTGCTAGTTTCTGAAACTGTAGTGTCTTTGACGACGTGTGAGGTTAGGGCGTTGATGGTGGTTGAGTGTGTATCAAAAGTTTCTTCTAGAATTATTCTTGCTTCAATTTTTTCCTCACTCTTTAACACCAAATTGTAGAATTTCCTTGTCATCTGTAGATGCCATGGTATTGTGTCTCTCAGTTCTGGAGCCTAGCAATCAAGGAAACATCGTTGATAAGTATATGACCATGTCAGTCTGGAATAACGTCAGGATTTAAAATGAAAATATTATTGACAATTATGGAAACCTCATTCAGTATTATATGAACATCAACAGAAGTACCAAATCATCTCAGATATTGATCATGTTACTATTTAATTTAGAAGTGGTCATCTAGAATTCAGTAAACAACACAATTGATACTGAAAACGTCTCTATTATAAATATTAACCTCATTTAGAATATTTAAAAATGTTGACAGTTTTTATTACCTGTTTTGTGCCTGTGCTCCTTTTGTCATTGTTCCAGATTTCTATTTTTGCCATCTTAGTCCATCTCAAGCTTATGTACTCGTCTGGGATTATTGTTTCGTTGAACATGTGTAATACACGTAGGCTGTGGCTGCAGAAGAACCATACTTTGTCAAAGTGTATACATGAACATTTTACTTTTGCTTGTTTAGTTACTGCTGGCCTTGTGTATAAAACTGATTCTGGTCTTGATTTACTGGTTTCGTGCAAAACTTTATAAATGCACAGGGTTCCTCCGTTCATTCCTAGATATGCTCTTGATGCTATTCCGATATCCCATTGTAGCTTGAAATCCTTGTAGATCTTGTATGTGTAGATTCTTACTGCGTGTTTGAGGATTGCTAGACCTTCTTCTTCTCTTTTAGTCTTGCTTTGGAACAGTAGAAATCTTTCTCTATTTCCTTAGTTCTCCTATTGTGGATTGTGGAATAGAAAATCTGATAAAATTTTACAAGTGTTGTTGTCTTTGATGCTTTGAAACTGATAGCAGCATTTGTACTCCCACTTCTTTGTGAAGACAATGTCCTTGCTAAGAAGTAATCCTTGCTTAATGTAGTGCACCATTTATCTCGTAGCATGTAGAGTCGCTTGAACCAAGTATGGTTTAGTAGATCATAATTGTTGATCATTTCTGCCCATTCTTTTTCGAATTCTTCCTCATTTGAGCAAAACATCAGGCACTTGTCAAATGCTTTGCTGAATTTAGAGTTGCTCCTCAAATTGCCGTAGTGGCTCATGGCATTTTGTTTCAGATGACAAATACAAAGTCTATGTCTTGTGTTGGGGTACACTTATAAATAAATAAATAAAAACAGTAACCTCAGATGGAATTTCTCAAACGTTATGTGGGAAAAAAGGAAAACTCATTTAAGATTAGTTAAACATCATCAACAAAAAAAATGAAACCTCGTCATATATTATTGAAACATAACTAATAAGAAGGTATAATGTATGTGTATTATAACTCTTGTATGGCTTTTGATATAGCCTGGTCCTGATCTGTGAAAATAGTGATAGACTCCATTTCTCCCATAGATTTTTTGAATGTGTTTAGAAACCACACAAAGGTTTCTGCTATTTCGTCGTTGATGAAGGCACATCAAAACATGACATTTATTATGCAATTATTGAGGCCAACAAAAGGAGCGCATATGAGGTTGTATTTTTTGGTCCGATATGTGGTATCGAAAACTAGCAAATCACCATATACCTTGAAATCTTCAGCCATCATGGAATCTCTCCAGAATAGTGCAACATTTTCCCCTCACTATCAAGCTTTACCCTAAAAAAGAAGCCTTCTTCTTTTTCATTCTGTTTTGTGAGTATATCAATCAACTTTTGTGCATCTCCATCTTTTATTTGTTTCATTCTTAGTCTGCTCACATAGATTATGTGATCCCTCATGGTGTGACCGATTAATTCTTCACCTCAAACATCGTTTCCCATGTACCTATATCCATCTACTGGTGCCAGTCCAACTTGTTCTATCGCTTCAATTGCTTTTCCCTTTTCAAGGTCTATTTTTCTTTCACTTCTGTGTAGATATTACCAATAAGGAAAGGTGAGTTCATGATTGTAAGTTATAACATGCTGATGGACTGTGTACATGCCATCCTCAGTCAGTTTTATAAATATCTTAGCCATGCATCATGTTCTTGTTAGAAAGAATTCCTTCCTCTTTCTATTGTTATTCTCAACTATAGGAGTTATGGAATCGTTGTTTGTTTTGCCTTCACAAGAACATGTGTAGTATATTTACTTCAGCTTGTTTTCGTTTGTCCTGCGTGTTGTTGATTTTTGTATACTGAAACCTCTTGATTTTTAGTGGTGGTGGTACATGTCTTCTAACTCTTCCCATGTTCTTACTGTCACCCCTTCCAAGTTTTTGCACACATCAACATCCTGTATTTCATTACCAGGTCCTGTTTTATAAACATCAAATGGAGCAACAGTTAACTTCAAGACCTATATGTAAATTTCAGTAGATAAAATAAAAACCTCATAATATATTATGAATAACTGAACCAAAAAACATCAATCTCATGATTCTGTGCAGTAAACTACAGGTGAAAAAAACACAATTCACATGCTATAAACTTCACATTTCTTCAGATCCTATTTTTGAAACATCAAGCAGGAGCAACAGTGAACCTCAAGACCTATATGTAAATCTTAGTAGATAAAATAGGAACCTCATAATGTATTATGAATAACTCAACAAAAAAAAAATAGCAATCTCATTATTTTGTACAGTAAACAACAGGTGAAAAAAACACAATTCACATGCTATAAACTTCACACTGCTTCAGGTCCTGTTTTTGAAACATCAAACAGGAGCAACAGTGAACCTCAAGACCTATATGTAAATCTCAGTAGATAAAATAGGAACCTCATAATATATTATGAATAACTCAATAAAAAAAGAAATCTCATGATTTTGTACAAAAAACAACAGGTGCAAAAAAACACAATTCACATGCTATAAACTTTGCACTGCTTCAGGTCCTGTTTTTGAAACATCAAACAGGAGCAACAGTGAACCTCAAGACCTATATGTAAATATGAGTAGATAAAATATGAACCTCATAATATATTATGAATAACCCAACAAAAAAACAGCAATCTCACGATTTTGTACAGTAAAAAACAGGTAAAAAAACACAATTCACATGCTATAAACCTCACACTGCTTCAGGTCCTGTTTTTGAAACATCAAACAGCAGCTACAATGAACTTCAACATCGATATGTAAATCTCATTACATAAAATAGTAACCTCATAACAGATTATAAATAACTGAACAAAAAAAATAGCAACCTCATGATCATATACTGTAAAAAACAGTAGTAAAAAAACATATTTCTCTTGCTATAACTTGTCACCTCATCAGGATAAACATGAACATCAATAGGAAATATAGAAATTTTATTCTATTAGCTCAATGAACATTAACTATTAATCAGGGAACATCATTCATATACTGAGCAAGGATTCTTAGCTACATCAGAATGTATTTGACTTCATTTTGTGTATATGTACATCACATTTGAAACAATAAGCCTCAATTTTTCGTTGACATTACCTGTGATTTTGATAATCTCATTTCCTGTTTGAAGTTCCTGATTTTGATTTGTTGTCAGAGTAAGTTGTTCATTTTTGTGGTGAAATTCATGCATTTTGTTTTTCCTGTCAATTTGATCAATTAGAACATCTTTCTATCGCATTCATGAACAAATTAAAGCGGATTTTAGAAGAAATTTCTTTACTAGGTCGAATCTTTATATTTTGAATCTTCATTCGTGCTCATGTTTTGAATTCGTCCAGATTTCGTCGAGATTGAAGTTGAAATCGTCCAGAAATCATCCAGATTTGATGAGCTTCAAATTGAGGGAATTTTGGAAGATGAGATTAGAGATTACATAGAAGAGATTAGAGAGAGAAAGAGAAAGCGTTGTCTTTTCATGTTCTAGATATTTTCTGTCCATATTTGTACATCAGTCCCTCCTTTTTCTTTCCCTTTTAAAATATGGCGCCGAAAAAAATAAATTACGCCCAAGCCCCAATTTTTTAGCAAGGTGGTTTGCCTTGGTCCCTACCTAAAGTTTAGACTGTTTCACAAGAAACCATTTTTAGTGAGTATTGCCTTATCAGATTAATGATAATTAATAAAATTATAGGGATATGCGATAATTATGTTACCGAGAATAAGTTGACCTCTAATTTGTTTTTAGGTAAATAGAATGTTCATTTGTAGAGAATGCACAATATTCAAAAATAAATATTAAATAATTATGGTAAACAGATGTAGTTAGCTGATCATGTGTTAAGATTTGGAAGTGCTATTTGTCAATTATTAGTGAAAGCGAGTTGCTCTTTTAGTATAGATTGGATATTGAAAGGGAGGGAGTATATTCATTGCTCTAGTGGTACCACTACATCTAATAGTATGCTACTGGTTAAATTAATTAGCACCAAAAGCAAACTGAAACAAGGCAGCATATATAAGCTTGCTGGCTATTTTTTTGTAGGTAATTAATTTTCTGATGGCATACTCCCTCCGTTTTGAATTTTTTTTCTGGTAGCTGCAGCCATGTCGTTATCTAAAGATCGAATCGCCAGAGATGCTACGGCGCCAAAACACACAATAAGTACATGTTATCTGTTTCAATTTGTTTCACTTCAATTACTTCTCACTTCTCAGCTACTACTGTATAACGACAGCCATTTCCAAGCCACTGATTTATCAGTTGGCTAGCATATGTGACTTTCTGTTGGAACCAACCCCTTTAGAGATGTCAATCTCTAACCCAAACCGAAAACTCGATCTGTATCAATACGACCAAATCAATCCAAAATTCGATATGATCCGAGAAATATTGATCCGAACCCGGTCTGACACGACCGCACTCAACCCAAAACCCAATTTGACCCGAGAAATATTGACATGTACCCGAACTCAACACGATCTAATTTAACCCGAAATTCGAATATGACCCGATAATTTGGACCCGAACCCGACCTAAACCCGAACCCGGGATCAACCCGAACCCGGGATCAACCCGAACCCGATCCAACCAAAACCCGATACAACACGAACCTAATACCCAATAAATCAACTATATAACCTTACGTGTAACCAACCCAAAACAGATGTAGTTATAAAAAATCAATTAACATTTAATATGGAACCAAGTCAATTTGGTTATGAGTCAAACTAATAAATTCTTTAGACATACCAATTAGAATAAAGCGGAGTTTTTAAATATATATTACGAGTTTACAGATATGATTACTAGTACGTAAATTCAATTCATAACAAATTTGAATACACAAAGTTAAGTTAAAATGTACACGGCTAAATTTATAAATCTAATGAATAATAGTCAAATAAAGAGATATGAGTAATTAAAATTATAATTTTGAACTAGTAATTATTGAGTGTCGACTAAATATTAATTTCAAAAATTAGTTTGCAAAGTATTGTAAAAATAATATTTAATAAATTATCACAAATCCTTATTATAGATCGAGTAACTGTTTATTGATGATATTTTATAATTAGTGGGACTAGTAAGAATATTTGATATTTAATTTTATTGAGTGAGATATATATATATATATATAATTATGATAACTTTTAAAATGAGCTCAACATATAAATAATTCAAATAAAATATTATAAAATAATAATTTTTATTGTATTTAATATGTAACAATTTCTAACTATACTAATTATTTCACTTCATTACTCAGATAGTTTTCCTTAGATGACTAAATTTCAAAAAGTATAAATAAAATTCTTTATTTTATATTTAAATATA